>CAUYLG010010035.1:0-68886 GCA_963573385.1 Cacajao melanocephalus
CTACTCGGGAGGCTGAGGCAGGAGAATCGCTTGAACCCAGGAGGTGGAGGTTGCAGTGATCGAGATCACGCCACTGCACTCCAGCCTGGGTGACAGAATGAGACTCTGTCTCAAAGAAAAACAACAATGACAACAAAAGCAGCTCTGGCCTGACCTGGAAGAATCTGGTGGCTAAGAGGGGTTTCAGTGGCTCCATCCAGATCTGCAGCGGGCTCTGTCCAGGTTGGAGCCACGGCAGAGAGAAGAGTGGCAGTCTTGGGATAAGGCCCAAAAAGAAAGACTTGGAAGTTTTGAGCCTCAAAAATGACGGACAGGTCCGTGGCTACTGGAACAAGCTTTCACCAGCTGTGGGGGGTGGGGAGCCATCACCCTCGTGTCCCCAGGAGACAAGAGAAAATGCAGCAAGTTACTAGTTGCCCTGTCGGTGATGTGTTCAAATGCTGTCCCTCTGCTGATCCCCACAGCGCCCCTGGGTGAATGAGAGAGAGCCTTGCTGTCTCTGGGGTCACCAGCCAGAAGCCTGTTGCCTTTGCCATTTGCAGAGCAGGAGACTCATTCATCTCATACTTCTTAATATTTAGGACTCTGTTTTCCCCTTTTTCTCATTCTTATGGATGGAGCCTTAAGCAGCCAACTCTGGGAGGCAGCAGGTTCATTAAAAAAGAAAAAAAAAAGGCCAGGCGTGGTGGCCCATGTCTGTAATCCCAGCACTTTGGGAGGCCAAGGCAGGAGGACAGGAGTTGGAAACCAGCCTGGCCAACATGGTGAAACCCCATCTCTGCCAAAAAATACAAAAATGAGCCAGGCATGGTGGCACATGCTTGCAGTCCCAGCTACTCGAGCAGCCCAAGGCGGGAGAATCGCTTGAACTCAGGAGGTTGCAGTGAGCCAAGATTGTACCACTGCACTCTAGCCTGGGCAACAGAGAGACTCCGTTTCAAAAAAAAAGAAAAAAAGGCTCAATCACCTAAAAACTAGCAGCCCAGCTGCTTACTGGGAAGGGGGGTCTCCCTGGGCAGTGAAAGGTGAAGAGTAGGTGTTAGAATTGCCTAAAAATTACCACTGCATTGAGAATATCTTCCTTCCTTCCTTCCTTCCTCCCTCCCTCCCTCCCTCCTTCCTTCTTTCTTTCTTTCTTGAGATGGAGTTTTACTCTTGTCGCCCAGGCTGGAGCACAATGGCACGGTCTTGGCTCACTGAAACCTCTACCTCCTGGGTTCAAGCAATTCTCCTGCATCAGCCTCCCAAGTTGCTGGGATTACAGGTGGCCACCACCACACTCAGCTGATTTTTGTATTTGTAGTAGAGACGGGGTTTCACCATGTTGGCCAAGCTAGAACTCCTGACCTCAGGTGATCCTCCCGCCTCGGCCTCCCAAAGTGTAATTCACATGAATTACAGGCATTAGCCACTGTGCCCAGGAGGAATTTCCTTGGTTTTTTTTTTTTTTTTTTTTTTTTTTGAGACAGAGTCTTGCTCCATCACCAGGCGCCAGGCTGGAGTGCAGTGGCATGATCTCCGCTCACTGCAACCACCGCCTCCCAGGTTCAAGCAATTCTCCTGCCTCAGCCTCCCGAGTAGCTGGAACTATAGGCGCATGCCACCACGCCTAGCTAATTTTTGTATTTTTAGTAGAGACAGGGTTTCACCATGTTAGCCAGGATGGTCTTGATCTCTTGACCTCATGATCCGTCTGTCTCGGCCTCCCAAAGTGCTGGGATTACAGGCGTGAGCCACTGTGCCCAGCAAGAATTTCTTAAAAAGATATATATATATATATATACACACACGTTTGAGGAGCAAGGATTATCATTTTACCCCAAATCACTTAAGAATCGGAGTAAATTTAAATTTTTGGATGTAGCACATGCTGTTGGTTGCCTGCCCAAATCCACGCCACCTCTTCTCCCTGGCTTACAGACCCCGATTTGGTTTGGGTAACCCTCCCTCCTCCCCTGACCACGTACCTCATGAAGTCCTCAAGGTCATCCCTTCCTTTGCCACTGACTGGTTGGGGCTGGGCACAAGACCCAATTCTGGCCAATGAGGTGTGTGAGAAAGTCAGCAGGGGCTTTGGGAAAGGCTTTTCTGTTCAGAATGAGAGACCTCAGGAGGAGCCAAATGGGAGGGGAGCTGGCAGGCAATGAAGCCAGTGGGATGAGGGCAGCAGAGTAGGGATACAGAATGAATCGAAGTCCTTGACATTAGTGAGTCCCTGGATGTCACCTGTCCTGAAGCTGCCCTACCTCTGGACTACTTGGTCTATTAGTTTTTATTTTTAAGACAGGGCATTGCTCTTTTGCCAGGTTGGAGTGCAGTGGCACAATCCTAGCTCACTGCAGCCTCTACCTCCTGTGCTCAAGCAATTCTCCCACCTCAGCCTCCTGAGTAGCTGGGACCACAGGTGCACACCACCACACCTGGCTAATTTTTTTTTTTTTTTTTTTTGAGATGGAGTGTTTTGTTTTATGAAACACCCCACGTCTGCCTGTGTTGCCCAGGCTGGTCTTGAACTCCTGAGCTCAAAGGATCCTCCTGCTTCAGCCTCCCGAAGTGTTAGGATTACAGGTGTAACCACTGTACTTGGCCTTAAAGAATGTTTACTGTTCTGATTAAGTCATTTTAAGTAAAGTTTTCTCTTACTTGCAGCTGAAGGAATCCTAAGTGGTATATCCCATAGTCTAAGGAACTGTGTCATCATTAATTACCTTGGAATTTTTTTTAAAAAAAAGCAAATCACTTAACAAACAGCATCTGTCACAAAGGGGTCTGTCCTGTTCCTGCAGAGAAAGACAGGCAAAGGGGGTTTCAGACAAGTCATGTATCTGCTCTTTCCCCTCCCCTTCCCAGTAAAGTGTTGGGGTGATGTTCCACGTGGGGGAACAGATAGAAGAAGGCACAGCCTGGTTCGTGGAAGAGGGCAAATGCGTTTTCAACGATGCCAAACTGGGCAAAAGCAGTCCCAGTTTCAGGTAGTGCGTCCTGGGCCTGTTTTTCACCAAAACAGACCTGGACTCATTTCCTTCCTGTCCTCAGCCTAGAAATCCCCCACAGATCTGTCTAAGGGAACCATACTGGCCAAGATACAGAGGGGGCAAGAACGCAAGAGATGGAGTCTTCTTACCAGGAGAGGCACTTTCAAAACTTTAAACAATTTCCAAGTAAAAGCCAGCCCCAGGAAGGGGCTGCAGCATAAATTTAAATTTTGGAGGGAGCCCAGCCCTCCATGTGTTTCTCTGAGTAGGAGCTGGGAGGCCTTCATCCAGACAGCCTAGTCCTGTCACGGAGCAGTCCCCCAACCACCCTCTCTCCCTCTCTCCCCTTAACCCCTCCTTATGGAGGCAAACAGGCATCTGACTGCAGCCTCCCACGGGCGTTCCATCGGCAGTCACAGGAGAACTCTCATGGTTTCTGGACTTCACTTCCCTAATCTGCCATCCAGCACCCAGGCTCCATGAGAAACCTGCTTTTCAGAATCAAAGACCTGAACACTAGAAATGCTTTTCTAAGCTGAGGCCGAATTTCCTCCACACAAAACACCACAAGTCCCTCTCCAAACAAATTCGTGATTTGCCCCCAGTCCCAATGGCCTTTTTCTCGAGTCGTAGATGCTCCCTAAAGTTGTCAGTGAATTAAACCAGCAGAAAGAAAGAAAAGGGTGGGTTACCTGCTCTGTGGGCTGAAGAAGGACCTCGGATCGATCGGATGTCAGCTCTGGCCCTGCCGCTGCCGGGGCTGGCTCCACCTGTCTGACCCGTTCGGCTCGCTGCCCGCCTCTGGGCCTGGCACGGCCACAGGGAGCTGGGCTCACTGCCAGCACTCGGCCCCTCCATAGGTGTGCATTCACCAGCCGAGAGGTGCCAGCACATAAGTGCCCTCCCTTTTCTGCTCCTACCACGTGACCTGCCCCCCAGCTGGACACGCACTGGAGCATCTCTCTCAGTGTCACTGGAATTTCAAGCCAGATGCAGGCAGAGAGGAAGAAGAAAGGGAGGAGGAAGAGGGGAGGGGGGCCCTGGCCCCGACAACTAACCCACAGTCCTTCCGTGATGCCATGGAGGTCAGGCCAGGTGGGGCCAGCAGCCCTGTCCCGGTAATCATCAGGGTCAAATTCCAGGGCTGCTCTTTCCCTCCAGGTGGCTATTTTGGGAAAGCGGCTTTCCTCCACAGTCAACAGACTAGCTACCATGGATGCTGGAATCCGGAACACTCAGAGCTCTGCCAGGGCCCAGCACAGGTAAAGGCACAGAGGACAGCCCGAGAGCAAAGAAACACTGCCAGTTGCTGCAGGCACTCCCAGAACTCCGCTCTGAGCACACACAGGCCCACTGGACCCTCCTGTCCCTATCCTTCAGGAAGGATCACCCAGCATTTGGGGTCCTGTCCAGCTTGGGGCTTGAGGTATTACTCAGGGTGTTGATGGGCACAGCTGGTGGGGCAGGTGGCACTGGGTCTAGCGGCAAGACCATGATCTTCCTGCCATCCAGGACCCAGAGCCCTTAGCAGCCAGATTTGGCTTCTCTTCCCTTTCACTCCCTGGCCCCTGATGCCTGTCAGGCTCAAGTCGATACTGAACAACCGAGCACACAGCACAGCCTGGGTGTGAGGTCACAGACTCGGTGCCGGGGATAGGGCGGGCCAGGCATCTGACTCTGAGTCTCAACCACTGCTCAAGTTCAATCATGTGCTTCTAAGCTGCCAATCAAGCCAAGCCTCCTGGAGCCACTGCAGAATAGAAACAGCAAGGCCACGAGCAGGGCTGTGGTGCCCTGTGGTCTTTTGATAACTTGTGTTTTGAAGGCAGGGTGGATGCTAAGATGTAAAGTCCTTCCTAGGAAACCAGAACTCATCTTCCTAAGGAGGCAACGAAGCAGGGCAAGGAGCCCAGCAGACAGCAGAGGACCGGTGATGGAATTCAGACAGAGCCCAACCTCCTCCCCCCGGGGTACCGCCTTGCTCACGGCCGAGGGGCAAGAGAAGGCTAACTGCTGCTGAGTGTGGCACGGCAGGTCTTCAGCCACTGACCTCGGGGCTGTGTCTACCCCTCAGAACAGCACTAGGCTTGAAAGTGAACCCCCTGCTCAAAGCCAGCACTTGCTCTGCTGCCCCAAGACGGACCTGCAAACACACGGGCCTTGCCCAAGGGGCCTGATGTGCAGGAGAGGGGCAGGGCTCAGGACAGTGGCCCCGAAGGGCTCCATCCTGGGACCGGACTCCTCCTGGCTCATAAACAACCAGGACTTTGCCTTCCTCCCACACTAGTCCCCGGGTCAAAAGCCTTAAGAAAATCCCCCATGCAGTGGCCAACTCACACCGCCCTGGCCCTTAGATCATCCGCTAGTTACTAGGCTGAGACCCAAACGAATTAGAGGGAAATATTGGCGATTTCAGGGAACCGAACTACAAAGGTGTCCACAATGAGACCGCCAGCAGGAGTGCGGCAGCGCCCTTAAACACTTTAAGGAAGTATTTACCCAGGCTGCTAAAAAAGAAGTTGAGGATTTCTGCCTCTGATTTAGTAGAAAAGTATCTTTAAAATTTACATACAAAGTCCCATGATAAGTCATTTGGGATCCCCCAGAGGAGGAAGGCTGCTTGTGGTTAGACGGGTGAGTCAACGAAACAAACAAACGGCCCCGATGAGGTCAGCTTTTTGGAAAAGGAACAAAGAAAACTGCACCCAAGTGAGAGGCAGCTTACGATGGTGAAGCAGTGGTCACAAAAAGTCCATCTCCAAAGCCTCTAATCCAGCAGTTTGGGGGATGATTTTGTCACTCAGGGGACATTTGGCAATGTCTAAAGACATTTTTGGGGCCGGGTGTGGTGGCTCATGCCTGTAATCCCAGCACTTTCGGAAGCCGAGGCAGGCGGATCACTTGAGGTCAGGAGTTCAAGACCAGCCTGGCCAACATGACAAGACCCCTTCTCTACTAAAAATACAAAAATTAACTGGGCGCAGTGGCACGCACCTGAAATTCCAGCTACTTGGGAGGCCGAGGCAGGAGAATCACTTGCGCCTGGGAGGCAGAGGTTGCAGTAGCCGAGATCATACCACTGCAGTCCAGCCTGGGTGACAGAGACCCTGTCTCGAAAAAAAAAGAAATAAACCAGATGTTTTTGATTATCACAATTGAAGGGTAGGGAGTGCTCCTGGTTTCTAGTGGGTAGAAGCCAGGAACACTGCTAAACATTCTACTATGCACAGGGCAGCCCCCACCACAAAAATTATCCTGCCCCAAATGTCATTAGCACTGCCACTGAAAAACAGTTCTCACCCACTGAGAACTCTCTCTCTCTTCCTGGGAAGTCCTGGGAAATGGTTGTTTTTAGTCACTAACATGACCCATAGCCCAGGCCACAGTGGTGACAGCTTCTCCCTGGGTGAGGCCAGGCTTCACGGGGTCAGCATCTTTGGAGGGTCCTCTGGGCACAGACCCCAGCTTGGGAAAACTGCCTGGCTGCCCCCGCATGGCTGACCCTGCATGGCTGCCCCGGGCTGCACCAGCCCTTTACTGAAGCTTCTAGACCCTCAGAACCTCTCCTCTGCTGCTCTGGCTCTCAAGATCCCACAGTGAAGCGCCAGGAACAAGAAGGAATGATAACAGTTATCATCATCACAGCACACTGACAGGTGCCTTACAGGTGACAATAAGCTTTTACATTCTTAGTCTCACCTGAATACATAAAAGCCTCGCCCACTGTTAAAGCAGTCTTTCTGAGTTCTTGACCCGCCAGATCAGTGGAACATGAGGAGGCCATCTGTCCCCGATGAGGGGCCGAGGGTGGGAGAGCCGTGCGTCCATCTGGGGAGCCCCCAGAGTCAGAGCCAGGAAGAGGTGACAGCAGCCTGTCTGGGGGACCTGGGGAAAGCCAGGATTCCGGCTGCTCCACAACAGACCCTTAGGTGCAGGGTCTAGACCCTGGCCAGGCACCAGCCCTGCTGAGACTGACGCTCCGGAAATAGACGCACATTGCATTCCCTGGAGTATTTTCTGAGCGGCCACAAAGTTCAGCAAATAGTCAACAGAAACCATCTCCAAGAATTGAGTGAACCAGAAGGATACATGCCCCCAGGGCTGATTTGGGTCATGTTTGGGAACTTGGGGAAAAGGCAGGACAGAAATAGGCCCTGCTTATTAACTGCATCTACATATGAACTGCTTGACTTTTTTTTTTTTTTTTTTGAGACAGAGTCTTGCTCTGTCCCCCAGGCTGGAGTGCAGTGACACAATCTCAGCTCACTGCAACCTCAGACTCCCGGGTTGAAGCGATTCTCCTGCCTCAGCCTCCAGAGCAGCTGAGACTACAGGCATGCGCCACAAGGCCCAGCTAATTTTTGTATTTTTAGTAGAGACGGGGTTTCACCATGTTGGTCAGGCTGGTCTTGAACTCCTGACCTCGTGATCCACCTGCCTCGGCCTCCCAAAATGCTGGGATCACAGGCATGAGCCACCGTGCCCAGCTTTTTTTTTTTTTTTTCTTTTTCTGAGACAGGATCTGGCCCTGTGCCCTGAGCTGGAGCATAGTGGCATGATCATAGCTCACCAAAGCCTCGACCTCGGGATCAAGCCATCTTCCCACCTCAGCTTCTTGAGTAGCTGAGACCACAGGTGTGCACCAACATACCACACCCATCTAATTTTTTTTTTTGAGACGGATTCTCGCCCTTGCCACCCAGGCTGGAGTGCAGTGGTGTGATCTCAGCTCACTGCAACCTCTGCCTCCCGAATTCAAGCAATTCTCTTGCCTCAGCCTCCTGAGAAGCTGGGATTACAGGTGTGCACCACCACCACACCTGGCTAATTTTTTTGTATTTTTAGTAGAGAGGGGATTTCACCATGTTGACCAGGCTGGTCTTGAACTCCTGACCTCAGGTGATCTGCCCATCTCAGCCTCCCAAAGTGCTGGGATTACAGGTGTGAGCCACTGCATCTGGTAACCTGGCTAATTTTTAAAACATTTTTTTTTTTTTGAGATGGAGTCTTGCTCTGTTGCCCAGGCTGGAGTGCAGTGGTACGATCTCGGCTCACTGCAACCTCCACCTCCTGGGTTCAAATGATTCTCCTGCCTCAGCCTCCTGAGTAGCTGGGATTACAGGAATGTGCCACCACACCTGGCTAAATTTTTTTGTATATTTAGTAGAGACAGGGTTTCACCATGTTGGTCAGGCTGGTCTCGAATTCCTGACCTGGTGATCCACCCGCCTCGGCCTCCCAAAGTGCTGAGATTACAGGCATGAGCCACTTCGCCCAGCTTAAAACAATTTTTTTAGAGACAGGGTCTTACTATGTTGGACAAGCTGGTCTCAAACCTCTGGGCTCAAGTGATTCTCCAGCCTCAGCCTCTCAACATGTGGGGATTACAGGCATGAGCCACCACGTCTGGCCCGTTTGACTTTTTATGAGTATTATTACTTATTTTATAAATCTAAAAGAACATTAGGAAAAAATCAGAATAAGGGCAGAATATCTCGTATCCACACCCTCTTTCTTGGGAAACAGAACCCTGCCTACTTAGGAAACTCCTGAACTGCAGTTGGGGTTGCGAATCTGTGTCCTTGATCCTGGTCACCAGACGCTGGAACAGCAACCCCAAGTGCGACTCTGAATAGGCCAAGGGACAGAGGCCGTAGGAGACGGCTTGTGGAACTAAGCAAACACCTGTCTCCAGCAAATCTCAGGAAATGAGAGAAATAAGTCCGTGCTCCAGCCAGGATCCCCTGTGGGAGGGAGGCTGCCCATCTGACACCCCTAGGCCTCCTGCCTGCACCCCCTACCCTCCGAGTAGGTGGCCCGCTGCCACTGCCCGTCCCCTCAGACCAAGGCCTTTCCTCGGGAGAGAGGGTGGATGTGGGGAAACACCAGCTCGTCAATGCACCCTGGGAAAGCAGAACCTGGAACCCCCTTTTGAAGTCTGAGCAAAGAATGGGAGGATGTGAACCACTAGGCAGGCAGACAGGAGCCACTTCCTCCAGGGTGAAAATAGAAACTGCTTTCCTGGAGCTTGGACGCCATTGCGGCTGGCACACAGAGAGGCTGTTAGCATCAAGTCAAGGTTCTGGATCCACTGCCTGCCTCTGAGGCCGCTGACAAGGAGAAAAGTCACTGCAGAAATGCTTGGCCCAGCCGGTTGAGATGGCTCATTCCTGTAATCCCAGCACTTTGGGAGTCTGAGGCAGGTAGGATCACCTGAGGTCAGGAGTTCAAGACCAGCCTGGCCAACATGGTGAAACCCATCTCTGCAAAAATACAAAAATTAGCCATGCATGGTGGCACATGCCTGTAATCCCAACTATTCGGTAAGCTGAGGCAGGAGAATCGCTTGAACCCGGGAAGTAGAAATTGCAGCAGTGAGCTGAGATTGAGCCACTATACTCCAGCCTGGGCAACAGAGTCAGACTCTGTCTCAAAAAAAAAAAAAAAAAGGCCCGGTGCAGTGGCTCACGCCTTTAATTCCAGCACTTTGGGAGGCCAAGGTGGGCGGATCACCTGAGGTCTGGAGTTCAAGACCAGCCTGACCAACATGGAGAAGCCCCGTCTCTACTAAAAATACAAATTAGCCAGGCATGGTGGTGCACGCCTGTAATCCCAGCTACTCAGGAGGCTGAGGCAGGAGAATCGTTGGAACCCGGGAGGTGGAGGTTGCGGTGAGCTGAGATCACGCCACTGCAGTCCAGCCTGGCTGGGCAACAAGAACGAGACTCTGTCTGGAAACACACACACACACACACACACACACACACACACACACACTTGGCCCCATACCTGGCAGCTTTAAGCTTGGAGCCTCTTGGTCACTTGACCTGCTCTCAATGCACCCAAGGCACAGTCTCCTGGAACGGCCCCCGCACACCCACTTTATCACCCACTTCTCAACCTTCAGAACTGCCATCGAATTTTCCATTGACAGTCGGGCCTCCACCTCAGGCCGTAGCAGTGTTTCTCCGGCCTCAACTCCTTACTCCTCTCCCCCTGAGAGCTCTGGGCCCCCACCTCTGGCTCTGTCACTCACAGCAAGTGTGAATCCCACTGAGGCTGAGGCAGGGGAGGATCGCTTGAACCGGGAGGCAGAGGTTGCAGTGAGCCGAGATCACACCGCTGCACTCTAGCCTGGGCAACAAGAGGGAGACTCTGTCTCAAAAAAAAAACAATTTCTGAATGTGGTGGGATAGCCCACGTCTGGCCCGAGGAACATGTGTGGACCACCAAGTGCTGTCCTCTCTGTTCCTGTCCCCACATAGAGATGATTTGCTTTCCAACCACACCTCCAAGCACTTAGTGTCTTCAACCTTACCTGACTTCTGGTTCATAGCAAAACCTGCCCTTGGGTGAAGCCAGATGCCCTGACGTGGAAGGGGTTGGTGCTGCAGGAGACTCATCTTCAGAAGATTCTGCATTTGAGTATGGAATACATTTTCTTTTTTTTTTTTTTCAGAGGGAGTCTCGCTCTGTTGCCCAGGCTGGAGTGCAAGGGTGCAATCTCAGCTCACTGCATCCTTCACCTCCCAGGTTTAAGAGATTCTCCTGCCTCAGCTTCCCAAGTAGCTGGGACTACAGGCACCCTGCCACCAAGCCCAGCTAATTTTTTTTTTTTTTTGAGACGGAGTCTTGCTCTGTCACCAGGCTGGAGCACAGTGGCACAGTCTTGCCTCACTGCAACCTCCGCCTCCTGGGTTCAAGCGATTCTTCCGCCTCGGCCTCCCAAGTAGCTGGGACTATAGGCGCATGCCAAATGCCCGGGTAATTTTTGTATTTTTTTTTTAGTAGAGATGGGGTTTCACCATGTTGGCCAGGATGGTCTCGATCTCTTGACTTCGTGATCCACCCACCTCGGCCTCCCAAAGTGCTGGGATTACAGGCATGAGCCACTGTACCCAGCTAATGTTTGTATTTTTGCAGAGATGGGGGTTTCACCATGTTGGCTAGGCTGGTCTTGAACTCCTGACCTCAGGTGATCCACCCGCCTCGGCCTCCCAAAGTGCTGGGATTATAGGTTGAGCCACTGTGCCAGGACTGGAATACATTTTCTATCTGGCTTAAAAAGAATGAAGCTCTGATGGTTGAATTTCAGCCACAAACCAGCTCACTGGAGGAGACTGGGTGGAGGCAGGCAGCGGAAGGGGAGGTGTCCCTCAGCTCACAGGCCAGGGCCTCCTTGCTCAGATGCTGGCTCTGTGCCCCTGGGGCCTTCTGAGGGTGGCCTCTCTGCCTTGAGGGCCCTCCCTTCCAGCTTCACCAACCAACTCTCACTTGTCCTTCGGGCCTTGGTTAAGTGCCCTACAACCTCCTTCACTCAGCTATAGGCTCCCAGTGCCCACATCATGGTGGCCGACTCGCTTGTACCCCCCCTCACCAGACTCAGTGTCAGCTCCTGTTCCTACTCCCAGAATCTAGCCCAGCAGACAGGACACAGGGGGTGCCAGTAAAGGTCTGTTGAGAAAGCACGGGAGAAGGAATGGGCAAAAAAAGACAGGCAGTGCTGCCGGCCAGCCCACCCTCAGTCAGCAGACTGCACGTTCCAATCCTTCAAGAGCTTAACAAGCAGGCTGAGCCCCAGGTGTTTGGTCTGTCATCAGCACAGACAACACAGGTGAGACAGAAGATGGGCAAGTGCTTTAAAAGCTGTGACTGCAGCCGGGTGAGGTGGCTCATGCCTGTAATCCCAGCACTCTGGGAGGCCAAGGCGGGTGGATCACAAGGGCAGGAGTTTGAGACCAGCTTGGCCAACATGGTGAAACCCCATCTCTACGAAAAATACAAAAATTAGCCAGGTGTGGTGGTGTGTACCTGTAATCTCAACTACTTGGGGGGCTGAGGTGGAAGAATCGCTTGATCCTGGGAGGCGGAGGTTGCAGTCAGCCGAGATCACACCACTGCACTCCAGCCTGGGCGACAGAGCAAGACTCCATCTCAGGAAAAAAAAAAACAAAAACGAAAACCAAAAAACTGTAACTGCAAGGAGTCATGCTTCCATTTCAGACTGTCTTTTTTGAGACTGAAACTCGCTATTTCACCAGGCTGGAGTGCAGTGGCATGATCTCAGCTCACCGCAACCTCCACCTCCTCGGTTCAAGCCATTTTCCTGCCTCAGCCTCCCAAGTAGCTGGGATTGCAGGCACCTGCCACCACACGTGGCTAATTTTTGTATTTTTAGTAGAGAGGGGGTTTCACCATGTTGGCCAGGCTGGTCTTGAACTCTTGACCTCAAGTGATCCACCTGCCTTGGCCTCCCAAAGTGCTGAGATTACAGGCGTGAGCCACCGTGCCCGACCGAACATACCTAATTCATAAGGTGACAATGATTTGGACTTTTCACAAGGTTATTTGGCAGGTTGGCTGCTTGCAACTAGGAATGCCACATCCCAAAGTCACAATACCTTAAGTGTGACAGGTTTGTGGGCTCAGCCAAGAGAGTCCACTGCACTCTTGGACCTCAGATATCCAGAAACATGGGGCATCATGCCCTCATGGGTCAGGGTGCCTCACTTCACTTTATCCCTCTTGGCACCTAGCATGATGGGGAGCCAGGGCCGATACCTGGATACCCAGTGAATGAATGAAAGGATGAGACGTAATCCAAAAACAGCAGCAACACCAATTATCCACAGCGGCCCCCCTATGCGTCAGGCACTGTTCTTAAGCCTTTCACTGCGTCATTCACTACAGTAGGCTGAAAGAAACTCTGGAGAGACAGTCACGTCAAATCCCTGCAACCAGAGCATGTGGGTCTTTGCAGAGCTGATTAAGTTAAGATTTTGAGATGAGACCATCTTGGATGATCTGGGTGAGTTCTAGAAACAGGTGTCCTTAGAAAACCGAGGCAGAAGGAAACTTAAGACAGAAGAAGAGAAGACACAGACTCAAAGAGAAGGCCACTGAAAGAGGCGAGACTGGAGTGATGCAGCCGCCAGCCCAGCAATGCTGGGACAGCCACCAAGGCTAAAAAGAGACAAGCGAGGCTTCCGCCCCAGAGCCTCCAGTGGGAGGACGGCCTTGATGGACTTGAGATTTCTGGCCTCCAGAACTGTGAGAGAATCCTTTAAGCCATCCAGCAGCCACAGGAAATTAGCACACTCCTGGAGTCATGAAGGAGCTCATTAACAACTGCACCGGGGTTGTTACAGGGAGGCAGGGTAAGAAAGCAGCCTCTGGGCCGGGCACAGTGGCTCATGCCAATAATCCCAGCACTCTGGGAGGCTGAGGTGAGCGGATCGCTTGAGCCACGAGTTCAAGACCAGCCTGGGCAACATGGCGAAACCCATCTCTACCAAAATAATAATAATAGTAACACAAAAATTAGCCAGGCATGGTGGCACATGCCTATAGTCCCAGCTACGTGGGAGGCTGAAGTGGGAGGATGGCTTGAGCCTGGTAAGTCAAGGCTATAGTGAGCTGTGATCACTGTACTGCGGTCCAGCCTAAGCAACAAAGCAAGACCAAGAAAGAAAGAAAAGAAAGAGAAACAGAGAGAAGGAAGGAGGGAGGGAGGGACGGAGGGAAGGAAAGGAAAGGAAAGGAAGGAAGGAAGGGAGGGAAGAAAGAAAAGGAAGAAAGAGAAAGAAAGTCTCTGAGCAGCTCAAACTCCTGCGCCCAAGTTCCTGTCCCTCCTCAGAACATGCTGTTACCCCCAACACAGTGTTCTGTTAATATCTCATATTCTGTTAATCAATACTCTCCTTGGATAAACACTCTCCCCCCTCCCAACTTCACAGTTAGTTGAAATTCAATATCAAGTAAATAGCACAACTAAAGCCAAGCTAAAGGAAAGTGATGAATCAAAGCAATACTTTGTTTCCAAATGACCTCTGCCCCCTCATTCTGACATTGGGGTGAGGCCCAGCTTGCCATTGAACTCCACTATAGGAACTATTTTTTTTTTTTTGGAGAAACAGTCTCGCTCTATTGCCCAGGCTGGAATGCAGTGGCACAATCTCAGCTCACTGCAACCTCTACCTCCCAGGTTAAAGCAATTCTCCTGCCTCACTCTCCAGAGTAGCTGGGACTACAGGCCTATGCCAGCATTCCCAGCTAATTTTTATATTTTTAGTAGAGACGGGGTTTCACCATGTTATCCAGGCTGGTCTAGAATGCCTGACCTCAAGGTGATCCACCCTCCTTGGCCTCCCAAAGTGCTGGGATTACAGGTATGAACCACTACGCCCAGCCAGAAGAAGCTTCCCTTGTCTCTTTTTAGCTTTGGTGGCTGTCCCAGCATTCCGGGGCTGGTGGCTACATCACTCCAGTCTCTGTCTCTGCCTCTCAGTGGCCTTCTCTGTGTCTGTGACTTCCCCTCTTCTGAGTGTCTTAAATTTCCTTCTGCCTCTGTTTCTAAGACACCTATCATAGGGCTCACCCAGATGATCCAAGATGGTCTCATCTCAAAATCTCAAGATAGGAATCAGGGTTGGGAGCAGCAACTCAGAAGGGAAGGAAAGGTTTGCTGAAATCAGATTCACCAACAGGAACAAGCAGACACAAGTGAGAGAACGAGAACAAGGGAAGAAATGGGAATTCCATCAAACACACTCGTGACACTTATAAAAGCTCTGTGACCTGAGGCCAGGGCCTTCAGGAGGTTGCTCCACACAGTCACAGCAATGCATGTTCCAAGCGAACAGTAAGCTTAGCCAGAAAGGGTAAAATTGTGTTTATTCTGTTTTAAGAAGAGGGAAGCATGAGTTACATTCTAGAAAGATTTCCAACCAAAAATGATACAACTGAAAAATTCTCATAAGGGGAGGAATCTTTTTTTTTTTTTTTTTGAGTCAAGGTCTTGCTGTGTCACCCAAGAGGGAGTGCAGTGGCACAATCATGGCTCATTGCAGCCTCAACCTCCCGGGCTCAAGTGATCCTCCTGCCTCATCTTTTTGAATTTTTTTTTTTTTTTTTCTGTGTAGAGACAGAGTTTCGCCATGTTGCCTAGGCTGGTGTCAAACTCCTGGGCTCAAGCAATTCTCCTTCTCAGCCTCCCAAAGTGCTGAGATTACAAGCCTGAGCCACAACATCCAGCCAAGATGAATCTTCAGCTGTCTAAAACACTTGCCGGTTCGGTGGCTAACGCCTATAATCCCAGCACTTTGGGAGGCCAATGCAGGTGGATCACTTGAGGTCAGGAGTTCAAGACCAGCCTGGCCAATATGGTGAAACCCCGTCTCTATTAAAAATACAAAAATTATCCAAGCATGGTGGCATGCACCTGTAGTCCCAGCTACTTAGGAGGCTGAGGCAGGAGAATCACTTGAACCTGGGAAATGGAGGTTGCAGTGAGCTGAGATCACACCACTGAACTCCAGCCTGGGCAACAAGAGTGAAACTCCACCTCAAAAATAAATAAAATAAAATAAAACACTCAAGGTTTCCCAGGAATCTGTCAGTTTGGTTTTTTTTTTTTTCTTTTTTAAAGACAGGGTTTCTCCATGTTGGTCAGGTTGGTCTCGAACTCCCGACCTCAGGTGATCCACCCGCCTCAGCCTCCCAAAGTGCTGGGATTACAGGCGTGAGCCATCACGCCCGGCTAAATAAGCCACTTTCTTTTTTTTTGTTTGTTTTGTTTTGTTTTTGTTTTTGTTTTTGTTTTGTAAGACGGGGTCTCACCATGTTGGTCAGGCTGGTCTTGAACTCCCAACCTCAGGTGATCCGCCCGCCTTGGCCTCCAAAGTGCTTGGATTACAGGCGTGAGCCACCACGCCCAGCCTGTCAGTCTGGTTTTGAGGCTCCTGTCTAGCGATACCTTATGCCCCAAGGACAAACTGCCTCAAATGGTGACATTCCACTCCCTCCCATTTTCCTAGTGAAGTGGGGAGGTAGGGTGGTCCCCTACCTACCTTCTGGCCCCCTACCTACCCTGAGGCATGACCGAGCCCCCTGGGGTTGCCCCACACCCGCCCTCTCCACCTCTGTACTCCTACATGCTATTCCCTTTGCCTGCTTGTCCCTGCAGTGGTTTCCAGGATGGTCCCCACACCCAAAGGGAATGAAGCCACCCATGATGTCCCAGGCAGAGGTGTCCCACCTCTCCTATCTGTTAACTCTGCCCTGGACACGGTGGGGACACAGCCACGTTTGTGTCAACACCAGCACAGTACTGAACACACCATTCAGAAGGAAGTCACTGAAGCGTGCCGGACACAGGAACACACGTGCAGATGAATTGGGGAATCCATAGGTAAGCGGATGGGGCCGGGTGCTGTGGCTCACGCCAGTAATCCCAGCACTTTGGGAGGCCCAGGCAGGCAGATCATGAGGTCAGGAGATTGAGACCATCCTGACTAACACGGTGAAACCCTGTCTCTACTGAAAATACAAAAAATTAGCCGGGCATGGTGGCACACGCTTGTAGTCCCAGCTACTTGGGAGGCTGAGGCAGGAGAACTGCTTGAACCTGGGAAGTGGAGGTTGGGCCACTGCACTCCAGCCTGGGCAACGGCAAGATTTCGTCTCAAAAAATAAATAAATAAAAATAAAAATAAGTGGATGAATTTTAAAGTTTTTACTAAATGCTTAAGTTCATTACCGGGCTCTCTCTTCCCTTGCTGCTCTGTCTTAAGATCCTATGGCTCAGTTCCTCTTCTGTAAACTCCCGCGGACCATTTACCCATAGGAACGACCCCGACTGTATTAACTCCCCAGAGGGCAGGGGCAGGTCCATGGAGTCCAGACGGGATCAGAAAACATGTCAGACACATTGTTCTTTTTGTTGTTTTGTTTTTGAGATGGAGTCTTGCTCTTGTTGCCCAGGCTGCAGTGCAATGGCGTGATCTCGGCTCACTGCAACCTCCGCCTACTGGGTTCAAGTGATTCTCTTGCCTCAGCCTCCCAAGTAGCTGGGATTGCAGGCATGCGCCACCACACCCAGGTACTTTTGTATTTTTTAGCAAAGACGGGGTTTCTCCAAGACCGGTCAGACTGGTCTTGAATTCTCAGGTGATCTACCCGCCTTGGCTTCCGAAAACGCTGGGATTACAGGTGTGAGCCACTGCGCCCAGCCTAAATGTTCTTCTAAGTTGCTGACATGACAAGAAACCATCAGAAACACTGTTACTCCCAATGTTCTACTTCTCCACTGACTTACATACAATTTCTAACAAAGTTCATTTGACACATATGTAAGGACAAGCACAAATGAAGTTAGAAATTGTGGGGACGAATGCTAAGGTGGCCCCTATGACCACTGCCTTGTGGTGTTCAAGCCTTTGTGTGACTCCCTCCTTTAGGAGGGGTATGACCTGTGATTGGCTTCTAGCCAACAGAATATGGTGTGGATGGTGGAGTGTCACTCAAAGACTGCACTAATTATATAAGATTTCCTCTCCTGCTAGCAGGCTCGTGCTGAAGACGCTGTCCCTCACTGGCTTTAAAGAAGCGAGCTGCTATGCTGTGGAAGAACCTAGGGAGGGGACTACATGGCGAAGGCCAGTGGGCGGAGTCTAGGAGCTGAGAGCAGTGCCAGTCAATAGCCAGCAAGAAGCCAAGGACCTCAGTCATCCAACCGCAAAGAGGTGAATTCCACCAACAACCTGAGCAAGCCTGGAAGATAACCTTTCCCCAGCTGAGTCACCAGACGAGACCCCAGCCCTGGCTCAGGCATTAATGACAGCCTTACACAGAACCCAGCTAAACTGTGCCCAGACTCCAGACTCCCGACCCACAGAAACTATGCGATAATAAATGTGTGTTTCCTAAGCCACTCTGTAGCACTCTGTTACACAGCAATAGAAAACTAACACGATGATGATAATGAAGATGACAATGATGACAGTCCCCGACAAGTGTGTGGTTTGTGGTTCTCCAGGTACCTCTGCACCCATTTCAGTTCCCTTCCTGGTCCCTGTCCCCTTGCATCTTGACAGAAGCAGAGGAATCATGACCACAGACTCTGGGTCACACTACACGTGTTCAAGCCAGGCTCTGCCATGATCACACACGTACCGATCAATGTAACCCCTCTAAGCCTCAGTTTCCTACATGGAAACATGGGAATGACAGCGGCCACCTCAGAGGGCTGATATAGGGATGAAATAAGGTAATATTTGTAAACTGCTTAGCACTTTACCGTTAGGGCTGGGCATACTGCAAGTGTTCAATACATGTTGGTTATTTGTGCGTTAGTTATTTACCCTCTGTGTCCTGACCACACTGTAACGAGCATCACGGCGGCAATGAGCTGTCTAGCTATTGTACCTGGAGCACAGAGCTTTGAACATGACGGGTATCAGGGAGTATTTGGGAATAAATGACCCATCTGGTGTGATCCTCCTACCGACTCTGGGAGGTAGGCAGGACACAAGTGATTTATTTTAGGATAAGAAAACAGGTTGAGCTGAGGATTGCTTGAGGCCAGGAATTTGAGACCAGCCTGGATGACACAGTGAGACACGATCTCTTTAAAAAAAATGTTTTTTTTTTTGAGATGAAGTCTCACTCTGTCGCCCAGGCTGGAGTACAGTGGTGTGGTCTTGGTTCACTGCAACCTCTGCCTCCTGGGTCCAAATGATTCTCCTACCTCAGCCTCCCGAGTAGCTGGGATCATGCCACAGGTGCATGCTGCCACACCCAGGAAATTTTTACTGTTATTTGTAGTGGGATGGAGTCTCACTCTGTCGCCCAGGCTGGAGTACAGTGGCACGATCTTGGCTCACTGCAACCACCGTCTCCTAGATTCAAGCAATTCTCCTGCCTCAGCCTCCTGAGTAGCTGGGACTGCAGGCTAGCACCACCACGCCCAGCTGATTTTTTGTATTTTTAGTAGAGACGGGGTTTCACTGTGTTAGCCAGGATGATCTCAATCTCCTGACCTCGTGATCCACCCAACTCAGCCTCCCAAAGTGCTAGGATTACAGGCGTGAGCCATCGCACCCGGCCTTAATTTTTGTATTTTTAATTGAGACAGGGTTTCACCATGTTGCCAAGGCTCATCTGGAACTCCTGACATCAAGTGATCCACCCACCTTGGCCTCCCAAAGTTCTGGGATTACAGGTGTGAGCCATAGTGCCTGGCCTAAAATTATTATTTTTTAATTAAAAAAAAAAAAGAAAATTGGTTGAGAGGTGTAATATTCTGGTCAGGCACCACTGAGAGAATGAAGGGGTAAAATGAGGACCAGCCTGGGCAACATAATGACACACTGTCCATACAAAAAATGGGAAAAATTAGTCAGGCATGGTGTACATGTGAGGTCTCAGCTACTTGGAAGGCTGAGGTGGGAGGATCACTTGAGCCAGGGGAGGTCAAGGCTGCAGTGAGGTGAGATCGCACCACTGTACTCCAGCCTGCACAACAGACGGAGACCCTGTCTCAAAAATACAAAACAACAACAACAAAAAAACAACTAACACCCAGACAATGCTCTTTATACTTCTCCACTACCTGAAAGACAACTTTTTTTTTTTTTGAGACAGAGTCTCGCTCTGTCACCCAGGCTGGAGTGCAATGGCGCGATCTCAGCTCACTGCAACCTCTACCTCCTGGGTTCAAACGATTCTCTTGCCTCAGCCTCCCAAGAAGCTGGGATTATGGGCACCAGCCTCTATGCTGGCTAATTTTTGTATTTTTAGTAGAGACGAGGTTTCACCATGTTAGTCATGCTGGTCTCAAACTCCTGACCTCAGGTGATCCACCCACCTCGGCCTCCCAGAGTGCTGGAATTACATGCGTGAGCCACCGGGCCTGGCCTAAAGACAACTTCTAACAAAGTTAATTTGACACACATTTAAGGACAAGCTCAAGTGTGTACCTCCCGTACGGTAATTGGGCTTGACTGGAAATAATTCACTTAAATGATCATAATGAGTGTTGTGCGTGCCATCAAAGCAATGAGTATTTGGCAGCATTTTGAGAAGGTGTGATTCTTTGATGAAGGGGAGAGAATGAGAGGCGGGAAGTGTTTGCTGTTTTTAAAAATTCAGTGTGGAATGATGGGGCTTATGAGTGGCTCGAGGGGAACAGAAGTTTTGAAGTATCTTAGGGTTCAACAGCATTTGAAGGGATAGGACAGACCTTGTTAGGTGTCAAAGTTGGGGGGTTCTGAAGAGTTACCAGGCCCCACAGTGCAGGCTCGGAGCTGTGGAGCAGTGGGCAAAGTGTTATGCCGAAGACCAAAAGGGAAGGGACCAAACGTGAATTATACTTGGTCTAAAATACAGTTGTCTCTCAATCTCCCAGGGAGACTGGTCCCACGACCCCTGTGGATATCAAAATCTGAGATGCTCACGCCCCTTTTACACAATGGTGTAGTATTTGTATACAACCCACACACATCTTCCGCATGTCTTGCTCTGTCACATCCAATGGTGCGATCTCAGCTCACTGCAACTCCTGCCGACGGGGTTCAAGCGATTCTCCTGTCTCAGCCTACCGAGTAGCTGGGATTACAGGCACCTGCCACCACACCCAGATAACTTTTTTTTTTTTTGCATTTTTTAGTACAGATGGGGTTTCAGCATGTTGGCCAGACTGGTCTCGAATTTCTGACCTCAAGTGATCCTCCTACCTTGGCCTCCCAAAGTGCTGAGAGTACAGAAGTGAGCCACCATGCCTAGCCTTTCCATATACTTTATTATTTTGTTTATTTATTTTTCATTTAATTTCTTCTTTTTTTTGAGATGGAGCCTAGCCCTGTCACCCAGGCTGGAGTGCAATGATATGATCTTGGCTCACTGCAACCTCTGCCTCCCTGGTTCAAGCGATTCTCCTGCCTCAGCCTCCCAAGTAGCTGGGATTACAGGCACGTGTTACCACGCCTGGCTAATTTTGTATTTTTAGTTGAGACGGGGTTTCTCCATGTTGGTCAGGCTGGTCTCGAACCCCTCAAACTCCCGACCTCAGGTGCTCCGCCTACCTTGGCCTCTCAAAGTGCTGGGATTACAGGTGTGAGCCACTGCACCTGGCCTTTCCACATACTTTAAATCATCTCTAGATTACTTAAAATATCTAATACCATGTAAATGCCATGTAAATAGTTGTTATACTGCATGGTTTTAAATTTTGTATTATTATTATTATTACTTTGAGACAAAGTCTCTCTCTGTCACCCAGGGTGGAGTGCAGTGGCGCGACCTCAGCTCAATGCAACGTCCACCTCCCGGGTTCAAGCGATTCTCCTGCCTCAGCCTTCTGAATAGCTGGGATTACCAGTGCCTGCCACCACACGGGAATAATTTTTATATTTTTAGTGAGACAGGGTTTTACCATGTTGGGCAGGCTAGTCTCAAACTCCAGATCTCGTGATCCTCCCGCCTCAGCTTCCCAAAGTGCTGGGATTACAGGCATGAGCCACCACCCCCAGCCCATTTATATTATTTTTTATTGTTGTATTATTATTTATTTTTGTTTTTTGGAATCTTTTGGACCCTAGGCTGGCTGAATCAGCCGAAATGGAAGCACCAGGTAAGTAGGGTTGACTGTATTACTTTTGGGGCCTATTTCACCTTCTCCCTAAAAGGCCACTGCAGCTGTCCTCCAATGCCAGCAGGTGTCTCTACCCCCACCCTGCACTATGAGACTGGGTGTCTAGAGCAGGGGATGGCTGAGTAGTGCCCAGGTTGTAATAAATTCAACAAGTTTTCTTTTCTCAGCAAATTATCAAGAACTATTTCTCTGTCCTTCGGGCTGGAAGTGAGGGCTTTCTTTTTGTGTTTTTCTTTGAGACACAGTCTTGCTCTGTCACTCAGGCTGGAGTGCAGCAGAGGTGTGATCTCTGTTCACTGCAACCTCTGCCTCGCAGGTTCAAGTGATTCTTTTGCCTCAGCCTCCCGAGTAGCTAGTATTACAGGTGCGCACCACCATGCCTGGCTAATTTTTTTTTTTTTAGGTGGAGTCTCGCTCTGTAGCCCAGGCTGGAGTGCAGTGGCATGATCACGACTCACTGCAACCTCTACCTCCCTGGTCCCAGTTCAAGCAATTCTCCTACCTCAGCCTCCCAAGTAGCTAGGATTACAGGCACGAGCCACCATGCCCAGGTAATCCTTTTATTCTTTAGTAGAGACAGGGTTTCACCATGTTGTCCAGGCTGGTCTTGAACTCCTGGGCTCAAGCGATCCACCCACTTCAGTGCCCCAAAGTGCTGGGATTACAGGCGTGAGCTACCATGCCCGGCCCTGCAGGCAAGGGCTTGCTATTTGCTTTGGGGTTCGGGAAGCCAGTTCAGCACCACTGTCCTTGTGGTGATCATGGGGAAGGAGTGATCAGTGCTCAATTATGTGGCCCAGGACTTTAAACTCGCTTCACCCCTCACTGGTGGCGGATTACATAGTAGCAGGGGGTGATAATGACAGTAGTCTTATCCACTTTCAATTCAAGTCCATTTTAATTCATCTTGTTTTGAGATGAAGTGATAACGTCAGGATGTTTAATGCCAGGATTAGGAATCAATTTGGTTCAACAAGTCAATGGACAACTCCACCACCCACCACTGTCAGGCCAGCTCCGTCTCCTCTGGCAGACCCTCCCTGGCCACCCCCACTGTCCCATCTACTGAGTATGGAAACTCCTCTTTCCTCATAAGGAGCTACTGATCTGGCAAGAAGAGGGTGAGCTCTCTGTCCAGAGGAGGCATGGGCATCAGGCAGGCACAGCTGGGACCGTGCGGGGTGAGGTGGGAAGGCTGAGAACCCCAATGACAGTGCAGAGAAAGAGCCACCTGGTGCCATGGAGGTCAGGGCGGGGCCCTGGGGTGAGCCTGGTGGGTCGAAGGCTCCGCGAGTGTAAGACACAGGAGCTCTGAAGTACCAAGCCTTCCCCAGCTGCCACTGCCTGCCACAGGTGCTGTCCCAAGGACACGGGAGAGGGTGTACTCAAACCAGGTCATGCGTCAGTCAGAATGGATCCCTCTCTAGACCCTTCTTTTTCCTTTTGGCATTGACTCAAGGCATTTCACTCCATTTAAATATCTGCAATACTAGTTAATGAAAAAAAAAAAGTAGGCTGGGCATGGTGGCTCACACTTGTAATCCCAACACTTTCGGAGGCTGGGGCAGGAGGATCGCTTGAGCCCAGAAGGTTGAGTCCAACCTGGGAAACATGATAAGACCCCATCTCTACAGAAAATTTAAAAATTAGCTGGGCATGGTGGCGCATGCCTGTAGTGGTAGCTACTCAGGATGCGGAGGTGGGAGGATCACTTGAGCTCAGGAGCTCCAAGTTACAGTGAGCTATTACTGTGCCACTGCACTCCAGCCTGGGTGACAGAGTGAGACCCTGTCTCGTTAAAAAAATTTTTTTAAAGCAATGATTTTTTAGGACGGGGAAGAGAGAAATATTTGCAATGCAAAAATCAAACAAGAAACTCCCCGGACCTCACTAGACTACATCAGCATAGAGGAAGGTTCTGATTTAGTGAACATATAAAATACCCATGAAAGCAAAGTGCTTTATCACAGATGCTATCTAATAGCTGCCACAGCACCCTGCTCCGTGGTTTATGCACATTATCTAATTATTTTATCCTATGCCTCTACCAAGTTGTCCTAACATAAGGGCAATTTTTATAGATGAGGAACCAAAGCCAGGAAAGGAAGTCCTATTTCCAAATTAGCACAGCTAGTGACAGAGATGGAGCTGGAAGGCATGTCCTTAACTCTAAATCCACATCCTTACTGAAACACTGGGGCCCCAGGGTGAATGGAGAAAAACGATCCGCACCAAGTATGTCAATGACCTGCGTGGCCCTGCCTCCCAGAGCCTGCACTAAACAGTTCATTCTTATAAATACGTCAGACAGACAGCCGAAGCGGCAGTACTGATTTGTGCTCTCTGGGAAGGAGGGATCTGCCAACCAATGCAAACTTCAGGGCTAGACAAGAAAACTTCCTTGTTTTTGTCATACGCATTACTGACCGTCACATGAGTTCATCCTCAGTCTCACTGGCTTTCTTGCATTTTCTCCAATGCACCAAACACAGGGCCTTTGCATTTACTAACCCTTCCGCCTGAAAAGACCTCCGCCTCATCTTTCCGTAGGTTTCTCCTCAGTGACTCACTGCTTATAGCAAGGACTCTGTAAATATTTGCACGAATGAATGAGTCCTGCCTAGCTATTATTTATTTATCTATTTTTTGAGACAGAGTTTTGGTCTTGTTGCCCAGGCTGGAGTGCAATGCTACAATCTAGGCTCACCGCAACCTCTGCCTCCTGGGTTCAAGCAATTCTCCTGCCTCAGCTTCCCGAGCAACTGGGATTACAGGCATGCACCACCACACCCGGCTAATTTTGTATTTTTAGTAGAGATGGGGTTTCTCCATGTTAGTTAAGCTGGTCTCGAACTCCTGACCTCAGGTGATCCGCCCGCCTCTGCCTCCCAGAGTACTGGGATTACAGGCATGAGCCACTGCACCTGGCCCTGCCTAGTTATTTTCTTATGCATAGATCTGATCACCTCTAGCTGGAGGTAGTATGTCCTATCACCAGGGGTAGCATCTTGTTCATCCTGGTACCCTCCTACACCCCCCAGCCCAGGGGCCAGTTACAAGGGCAGGTGCAGGGCTGGGGTGGCAACTGGGTGGCACGATCAATGGGAAGCACTGCGTGGATGCTATGGAGAGAAAGACCTAGGGGCCTGTCTAGTATTATTGATTTGCAATGCGTGCCAAGGGCAGGGGTGGCGTGTAAAAGGGCAGAACTCACAGCCTCCTCGCCAGTTAGCCAAGGGATCCTGGAGGCCCGAGAGAAAGCTGGATTGGGAGGGGACAGCAGGGCAGTCCTGGCCAGTCTTGGCCAGGCTGAGGAAGCTTAGGAGACTGGCCACTAACCCATGTGGCAGTAGATGCCAGTGGGCCCAGGGTACCAACTGATGCTGCTCCCCAGCTGCTCCCTCTGCTCCTGGATAGTCCTTCAAGGGGAATGTCAGCAAGTCCAGGCACCTCCCCTCTTCCTCAGCCATGACTACACAGCATTTGTGGCTCATGCAGGAAGACACAAGGACTCAGGGGAGTGGCCATTTGTCCCAAAGATCTCTCAGAACTGGGCAAAGGCAGAACTGGCTTACATAACTGCAGTGGGCCATTTTGCCCCCCTAACGTGACTTGGCATCTGCTAGAGTTTCACATGCATGTATGTATGTATGCAGAGAGCCCAGCCATGCCTGGGATCCAGGAGCCTAGCGTGGATGCAACAGGAAGGGTCAGGCTCTGGAACCTTCTGCAGAGCCTAGCTCCTGTACCCCACCTGACACAGAAACAGAGAGGTGCTTATATGCCCTGTCGGTGCTACAGGCCTCATCCATGTAACCTGGAAGAGGGAGCCTCGGCAGCACTGGCACCCGCTGCTCCACGCCAGGAGCAGGGAACTCCAGGGACCACCTCCCCCACAGTCTCCTTCCCGACCGGCGGCTCCCAGGCCGGACAGAGCTTCGGGCAGCAGGGGGCGCGCGCGTTCACCTCGGGGCCAGGTTGGCTGAAAGCCCCTCCCGTTCCCCTCTTGTAGAGCAAAAGTCCACCAAAGCCTCAACCTCTTTGACAACGCTACTTTAGTGACCGAAGCATTTTTCCTTTCCCATTCTTGCGAGATTTTTTTTACAGCCGTGGCTGGCTAGTATCAATGCCTCCCCCTTTTTTTTTTGTTTTGAGACAGAGTCTTGCTCTGTCTTCAGGCTGGAGTGCAGTGGCGCAATCTCGGCTCACTGCAACCTCCGGCTCCCGGGTTCAAGGGATTCTCCTGCCTCAACCTCCCGAGTAGCTGGGACTACAGGCACGTGTCACCACGCCCAGCTAATTTTTGTATTTTTAGTAGAGACAGGGTCTCACCATGTTGGCCGGGATGGTCTCGATCTTCTGACCTTGTGATCCACTCGCCTCGGCCTCTCAAAGTGCTGGGATTACAGGCGTGAGCCATTTTCCACCCACGGACCCGTCGGACTTCCTCGCACCACGCTGGAGAGCGAGGAGGGAAGAAAGAACTAGCCAGGCAAAACCCCCCAAAGAGGAATCCTTTCTCCCTAGAGATGATGAAATCAAAGAGCATTTTGTTGCTTATTGGAAAGTCCTCCCCTTATGACACAGGATACACAATTGAACAGGGTTTTCATTATGATGACTATGATTATTCAAGTTGTTGGTCTAGTTCCCGCCTCCTTCTTTTCAAACTTTCACACAGACTGAGAAACACACGTTTACCTGGGTGCCTGCTGGGGCAGAGCGGGCAGGTAGTGCAGGCTTCCAGGCCTCTCCTGCCCCGGGGCTTGGCTGCAGGGCTCCCTCAAAATCTCCAAATGCCCCCGATCTGCTCGGTCACCGGGAAGCAGCCGGCTCGGAACAAGCCCAGGCAAGCCCAGGCAGAGCCCGCCGCAGGGTCCTCCTTCCTGCCCGTGCCACCGGGCCTGGGGCCGCGACGCGTCTCTCCAGCCTGGGATCCGGGGAGCTGGGCTCGCACAAGACCGACGGGGTGGTGGCAGCTCCTCCACCTGAAAAGGAAAGGGGACCAAGTGGGGGCCAGGCGGGGCGCACGAGGGCGGCGCCAGCACCGCGCGATCCGGGTCACGTCGGTGCGGGGGAGGGGTCGGCTTCGGCCTAGGGCGCAGATGTGGGGCGCACCGCAGGGGGGCGGCGTGGGGACCACCGCGGGGCCAGTCCCACCGGGAACGGGGTCCCCCCCGCATCCCCTCCACTGCCGCCGCCCTCCTGGGCTGGCGTTTCCCCAGCGAGAGCGCGGAGTTTGCGCAGCGCCCCTCGCCCACGCCGCCGCCTGGTCCCGGGGCGCGCCTTCCCGGAGCCGAGGTCCCGGACTCCCCAGTCATCGCGACTCTTCCGGGGATTCCTCGCCCCATCGCGGTGGGACCAAGGCCCGAGTGGGGCCGGGGCGGGGTGGGGGGTACTGTAAAAAAGGAAACAGAAACCACTGGGGGCTCGCCGCGACGCCCAGTGGGAGGGCCTCTCCCCTGGAAGAGGGAAGAAACCCATGTCCTGGACGCGGGTGCAGGGGATGTCCCGGGTCTGGACCTGTTGTCTCTGCGACATTGGCAGTCGGGAGAGCTCGGAGGGCCAATGCAGCCCCGGATTCTAGAAGACGCGAAAGGACTTCTAAAGCCAGGAACCGGCACCGGGCCACGGCCACCTCCCGCCGGCCCGGCGCCCCGCCCCCACTCACCGCGCCCCCAAGTTCCGGCGCCGCGGGCTGCAGAACTGACTTGGCTCGGGGTGCCTCGGGGCGCGAGGCCTGGACCTGCACGGCTCTCGGGTCCCGGGGGGCTGGGGTAGGAAGGGACACTGTCGGCGCGCGGCGCTCAGGAGCCGGGTGCGCCACGCTGGGGACCTTGTGCCCGGCAGGGCTTGGCTCAGCCGAGGGGCCCGGGCTCAGCTCCCCGCACCGGCCTTAAAGGTTCCGGGAGAGGCAAAGTCGGACGCCGGTCCTGAGCGCGGAGCTGCAGGGAGGAGCTGGGGCAGCCCCGGAGGCGCGCGCCCTGCGTTTCCCACCATTTCCACGCTGCCCTGCGCGCGCGGTGGGGCGCCCGGCGCCCTTGGGGTGGGTAGGAGGGCGCGGGCAGGGGCAGAGCCGAAGGCCTCCCGCCGCTATGGAGACGGGGCACCCCACCCACCCTCCTGTCCCAACCACTATAGATCCCAGCCAGTGCGCCCCGCGACCCTCCCAGGAGAAGCTGCCCAGGGACCACCGCGCCCCGATATCAAGCGGACAGAAAATCTCTCTGTGCCTCCTTTTGGAAGGGTTTCTGCCCTCGGGGTTGTTACGGGACAGAAACGGTTTCATCAGAAACTAGCCCTCCTCGCACACTCATGGTTTGCAGGACTTCGAACCGCGCCCCCTAGATCTCCACCTGCGCAAAACCAAAGGGCGGATTCTCCTGGGACTCACGAGGCAAACCGCTCCCTGGGGTGAGAACGGGAGACTCTTTCCTCCTGCACTGGGAGAAGGCGACTCTTTAGGAGGAGGACAGGGAAGCGAATGCTACCCTGGTGCGTAATCACATTTGGGCACCCTCGGAGGCCTGAGAGGAGGCCAGGGGTGACCTGCCCCCATTCTCACGGGGCGGGGGGTCGGGAATGGTGAGCTCATTCTCACAGGTGTCTGTGCTGAGCCCATGTTTTCCAAACTCCTGCAGGATTCTAGAACAGTCCTAGAGAAGCAGTGAGCCAGCCTCAGGCGAGAACGCCCAGGTGCGGGTGGATGGCCGCAGGTCAGACCTACTTTTCCTACACCTGTTGCTGGGGCGCGTTTCCACACCCACTCTCAGCCCAGGGTGCCTGTCACCACGAGGCAAGTAGGTGAAGGGCTTCTCAGATCCTCAAAGACTCAGAGGGCTAAAAGGAGGCAGATGGGTCCTAGAGGCAGCCCATGACAAGGGAGAGGTCTGTTTTTTGGTTTTTGGTTTTTATTTTTACACGGAGCTTCGCTTTTGTCGCCCAGGCTGGAGTGCAATGGCACGATCTCGGCTCACTGCAACCTCCACCTCCCAGGTTCAAGTGATTCGCCTGCCTCAGCCTCCCAAGTAGCTGGGATTACAGGCACTCACCACCATGCCCAGCTAATTTTTGTAATTTTGTAGAGTCAGGGTTTCACCATGTTGGCCAAGTTGGTCTCGAGTTCCTGACGTCAGGTAATCCACCCGTCTCAGTCTCCCAAAGTGCTGGGTTTACAGGCGTGAGCCACCACTCCCGGCCGAAGTCTGTTTTTGTGATCAGACAAAAGTGGGTTTCAACCCTGACACACTACAAGGCCTTGGGCAATGTGCCAGCATCTTCCCAACCTCCCCCTGCACCCCCAAGTAATCTCATTCAATCTTCAAACAGCCCTTTGAGATAAGTTCTAGGACGGCACCATTTACAGTGAGGAAATTAGGGCCTGAAAGGTAAGACTGGGTTGGCTGCCAACGCAGGGAGGAGAGTGGTGGTGGACCCACAACCCAAGGTGGTGCCCGTGGGTTCCCCAAGCCCTCACCCCTCACACACCTGCCATCCTGCCTCAACTTCGCAAGTTGCTTCCCCACTCTGAGCGTGTGTCCTCACATATACCGACAGCATCAGGCTCCTGGTATGGAGGCTCCTGGTATGGAGGCAATTGTGGAATGAATGAATGAATGAATGAATGAAATGAATGGACACCTCCTTACCCTCAGGGTGATGATAAGGATTGTGCAAGACAGAGTGGCTGCACACAGAAGTCGCTCTTCTAAAAAAAATCTCTATGAAGCAGCTGTAGTGTTCCAGGCATTGAGGGGACACGGGTTCTCCATTCCCTGGAGCATTCCCCATGGAGGTCCCCACCCTTGTGGGCTCTTTTCTTCTTGCTTTCCTTTCACAGCCACCAAAACACCTGGACCTGGGCAGCTAACAGTAGGATGAATCCGCTTTAGAGACACCAGACTCTGCCAGCTAGAGAATTGAAATAACCTGATTCTTATCCACTTTTCCATCCAGAGAGGCCACACCGAGTCTAGGCCTCATTTTTTTTTCTTTGAACATTTTTGTGTCGACAAAGACAGTTTTATAAAGGCCTTACTGTCTGCTAAACTCTGTCTCACTTCTTCCCAGCCCTGCCAGGCCTGAGGACACCAAACCCACCTATATCTCACCTAGAATCCACCCAGCATCAAGATATCCACATCTGTAACTTACATCTTTAACCTACAGGCCACAGCAAAGAGGGCTTCGGAGAAAGGGAAACAAAGAGGTAGCATGGACAAGCCTCAGCTAACCACCCCTGTCGCAGCACACCCACATCCCCAAACGCGGTGCACAATGGTCCCTCAGGAAGCCTTTCTTGAGTCCTGCATTTAACCACAGAGGCCCAGAGGCCCAGACATGGTGGTGACTGCCTGCTCAGCCTGCCCCCACCATTTTTTTTTTCCCGAGACAGAGTCTCACTCTGTCGCCCAGGCTGGAGTACGTTGACACAATCTCGTCGACTCACTGCAACCTCCACCTCCGGGGTTCGAGCGATTCTCCTGCCTCAGCCTCCTGAGTAGCTGGGACTACAGGCGCCTGCCACCATGCCCAGCTAATTTCTGTATTTTTACTAGGGACGGGGTTTCACCACGTTGGCCAGGCTGGTCTTGAACTCCTGACCACAGGTGATCCACCCGCCTCGACCTCCCAAAGTGCTGGGATTACAGGCGTGAGCCGCTGTGCCCTGCCAACCTCCCCCTCTGAGGGTACCTTTTTACCTCGGATGAGAAAAATGAACTCAGTAAAGTGCTTGGGAAAGAAACATCCCAATCCAGGCCAATGGGAAAGCCCGGCAAGGAACCCAAGGAGCGTGGATCTCCAGCGAGCCCATGGGGCCATCTTGTTCAAAGGTGAGAACTTAAAAAGGTGGATGAGTTTGAGACCAGCCTGGGCAACAGAGTAAGACCCCATCTCTACAAAAAAATTAAAAATTAGCCAGACATCGTGGTGCACGCCTGTAATCCCAGCTACTCAGGAGGCTGAGGCAGGAGGATCACTTGAGGCAGGAGTTTGAGGCTGCAATGAGCCAAGATCACACCACTGCACTTCAGCCTCGACAACAGAGACCCTATCTCTAAAAATTAACTAATTAATTAAATTTTTTTGTTTTTTAAGGAAATGTTCCAAATCAGTAAGTATTTTATTGCATCATTTAGATATCATTTCAGTGGGAAAATCACCACTCCTGCTGCAGGGCATAGGAGGGACCAGAAGCCCAGGTGGTGGGTGGGGGGTTGGGGGGGAGTGGGGGAGGGGATACGACTAGGTCTTAGGAGTCATCCAGCATCTTGTTGCTGAACAGTTCCTTCCTCAGAGACATAGGTATCATCCAGAAATTTCCCGATATCCTTGTTTTTAACTGTTGTGGCTTGCGGAATCAAGGCCACTGAATTGGAAACAAGCTCAACTAATTAATTTAATTAACTAATTTAAAAAATTAAAAATAAATTAATTAAAGGATGAACATGTTCTGACTGGGCATGGTGGCTCACTCCTGTAATCCCAGCACTTCCAGAGGCAGAGGCGGGTGGACCACCTGAGGTCAGGAGTTTGAGACCAGCCCGGCCAACATGGTGAAACCCCATCTCTACTAAATTCACAAAAATTAGCCTGGTATGGCAGAACACACCTGTAGTCCCAGCTACCCTGGGGGCTGAGGCAGGAGAAACACTTGAACCTGGCGGACGTTGCAGTGAGCCGAGGTGGTGCCACTGCACTCCAGCTTGGGTGACAGAGCAAGACTCTGTCTCAAAAAAAAAAAAAGATGAAAATGTTCTGGAATTAGAGGTGATGGTTGTACAACTTTATGAATATACTAAAACCTGTGGAGTTGTATTCTTTGTTGTTGTTGAGAGAGTCTTGCTCTGTCGCTCAGGTGCAATCTGCAACCTCAGCCTCCTGGGTTCAAGCGATTCTCCTGCCTCAGCCTCCCGATTAGCTGGGACTACAGGTGCGTGCCACCACACCCAGCTAATTTTTTGTATTTTTTAGTAGAGACGGGGTTTCACCGTGTTAGCCAGGATGGTCTCTATCTTCTGACCTCGTGATCCGTCCGCCTCCGCCTCCCAAAGTGCTGGGATTACAGGCGTGAGCCACTGCGCCCGGCTGTATTAAGATGGTGAAACTTATGGTATGTAGATTTATGTCAGTTAAAAAAAAAAAAAGCCACCATCCCATTCTTCCTACTGGCTGAAAGACATGTCATAAACCCAGCTCGTTGCCTGAAAGCCTCAGAGCTCTTGATAAACACCAACTCTGCTAACTTAGATGATCTAATCTCAGTAGGGAGCACAAAGGTCAGGCATCCTCGGGCTGCAGTGGATCTCTGCAGGGGTCTGTAGTGGCCACAGCAGCATATCACCAAGAGGCCAGGCAACCTGTCTCTTATACCCCCCGCAGACAGAACTACAGGGACACAGGGCCCCAGGCTGCACTCTGGAGAAGGAAGGGGTCTCAGAGGAAAGGGCTTTCTTCATTGCACCCTGAGATTAGAGAATTGCTTGGTGGGGTGATGGACAGGCCACTATGTGTGTGTGCACGCACATATGTGCGTGTGTGTGTGTGCGTGGGTGTGTGTGTGTGGCGCAGCCGGGGGCCGGCGACTGTGGGGGGGGGGCTGTGTGTGTGTGTGTGTGTGTGGCAGGGCAGGGGTGATGCCGCATGGCTGGGGTGCTCCAGAGAGCCCACCTAGTACTTACAGGCCCCATTTCTCAATAAGGAAGGTCAGTTTGATTTGTTGGGCTGGTGACGAAATTGCCACGAGATTAAAAATAGCAAATAAATGCAAGAAGTCAAAATACTGTACAAAGGGGAAATTACTTTTAGGTGTTTACTTACTGCTTTGCTGACTGGACATTTTAACCAAATGTAGCTTTAAGGTTCTGTTTATTTTCCTAAACCCATTCCTTGGCTCGTGCATCACATCAGCCTTTTTCCTAATTAAATTGAGGACAGAGAGAGGTCAATTTATTCTTAGGAGATATCCATGGTCAATCAATAGATGGAATGATATTTAATACATAAAGATGTATTATTTAGCTGTTAGATGAAGTCTGTATTGTATATGTTATGCACCGTTACGGGTTCTACAGACTTTCTCTTTTGACCACCCCACACCTCTGTAAAATTACCAGTATTGTGCCCATTTAGCAGATGATAAAATGAGCCTCAGAGAAACTTCAGTCCCATGTCCCTGCCTAAGATGTTGCATTTTGCAAGCAATAGACCTCGGATTTGGACCTCTGCTGGTCCCCAAAGGCTGGGGTAGGGGGCAGGGAACCACTCTGCGCCTCTGCAGAACACACAGGGCACCATTTCACAAGGCAGCAGGGGCAGAGAGAAACTCCTGCATTTTCATCAAAATGCATGGAAACTCCCTGACCTTGAGCCCAGAGAAGTGAGATGTGCCCAGGTCTGTTTGCTGCCTGTGTACTCTCATAAATACATCTCACAGGGATGTCCCATTTCTCCAGCTTGAAGTCAAAACAGGGCCAGTTCTTTTTACTTTTATTTTTTCAATTTCTTTCTTTCTTTCTTTCTTTCTTTTTTTTGAGACAGAGTCTCGCTCATTCACCCAGGCTGGAGTGCAGTGGCACCATCTCAGCTACTGCAACCTCTGCCTCCCGGGTTCACCATGTTGGCTTGAACTTCTGACCCCACGTGATCCACCCACCTTAGCCTCCCAAAGTGCTGGGATTACAGACGTGAGCCACCATGCCCAGCTATTTTTTAAATTTCTTTGAGACAGAGTCTCACTCTGTCGCCCAGGCTGGAGTGCAGCAGCTCACTACAAACTTCTCCTCCAGGGTTCAAGTGATTCTCCTCCCTCAGGCTCCTGAGTAGCTGGGATTACAGGCACCCACCACCATGCACAGCTAATTTTTGTATTTTTAGTAGAGACAGGGTTTCACCATGTTGGCCAGGCTGGTCTCAAACTCCTGACCTCAGGTGATCCACCTGCCTCAGCCTCCCAAAGTGCTCGGATTACTGGTGTGAGCCACTGTGTTCGGCCCCAATTTCCTTTTAATGAACAAACTGACTTGAAACTCCATCCCTAAGGACTGTGTGAAGGGCGTTTTCCCTGTCCAAGGATCCCCCCACCCAAAGAACCCTGGGAGCACCAGCTCACTCCAAGGCTGCCAGTCACTGTCCAATAGGGTAGGCCCTAACTACATGTGACTATTTGAATTAATTAAATAAATACAATTGAAAATTCAGTTCCTGATTATATTCTCCCACCTGACTAGTGGCTACTGTATTGCACAACACAGCTCTAAAGTCTCTGCGGCATTAAGCCAGAGTCTCAGAAAGCGACAAGCCTGAGCTGCGCCCCACAGAGGCTCGCTGTCACTGGTTACGCGGAGGGGCCTCATGAGAAAGCCCAGAACACCGCTCTCCACCTGCTGTCCTTACTCTAGGAAGCTTGAATGCTGTTCGTTCCATGAAGCACAGCAGGTATTGGTAGGGGTCTCCATGACAATTCATACTGGTGGTTTGATATCCAAGCAAACACGACATAGTATGGAGACTTCTTTGGTCACCAAATCATCCTTTGGACCAGTTGAAGGCTGAAGAAGGTCTTTCAATATAAAGCCGGCCAATGTGCTTTGATTATAATGCAGCAATCTGAATATGAACATATGGATGACATCTGAAGGGCAGTGTGTGACTGAGTCTTAACAAAATATTCTGAAAGGTCTGATGGGTCACTTGTGCTGGACAGTTGGTGCGAAAGCCTGGCAGCTCACAATAACACTAGAACTAGTGGTTGGGCACGGTGGCTCTTGCCTGTAGTCCCAGCACTTTGGGAGGCCAAGGCAGGCGGATTATTTGAGGCCAGAAGTTCGAGACCACTCTGGCCTGGTGATGGTGAAACCCAGTCTCTACTGAAAATACAAAAAGGAAATTAGCTGGGCATGCTGGCACACGCCTGTAATTCTAGCTGCTTGGAAGGCTAAGGCAGGAGAATTGCTTGAACCTGGGAGGCGGAGGTTACAGTGAGCTGCATCACACCATCGCACTCCACTCCAGCCTGAGTGACAGAGTGAGACTCCGCCTCAAAAAAAGAGACTAGAACTAGATGCCGTTGGCCCCAGAGACCAGGGGCCTGGAGGCATCTCTGCAAACACTGGAGACAGAGGACAGGTCCCCAGGTCCTGCAGCTGCTGAAACTTATGGTGGAATGGACAGGCCTCTGCTGAGCAGCTGAGGGCTACAGAACCTGAAGGCTGCCCAGCCAGTGCCACCCAGTGCCCAGTTTGTTCCCACGAGCCCTGATCTGAGGGATCCTTCCCTTTCTGGGCACTGGGTCTAGAGAGGCAGCATTAAAGCTTGCTTTTGTTCTACTCATATCTTATCAAGGTCACAAGATGACCTCCATGTTGCTAAATCCAATGGTCAGTTTCAAGAACTGTTTGCTGGGCTCATCAATGTAATTTGACACAGTGGCCCCTCCAGATCTTCAGAACTCCTTTTTTTCTCCTTTGGATCTCTAGAGGCCTCTTCCTCTTGATTCTCACCTACTCTCTTGGCCGTTCCTTTTCAGTCGCCTCTACTGGTTCCTCCTCCAGCCTGCACCCTCTTTGTGTTGGAGGACCCCATGGCCTGGTCCTTGGACCCCTTCTCTACCCACACTCCCTTTCCAGGTGATTTCACCCACCTCCTAGTTTTTCCTAACATATGTACTCTGATGCCTTCCAAGTTACTATCTGCAGCCACCACTTCTCTGACCTCCAGACTCTGATAGCCAACTGCCAATTCCAAGTCCTGTGGGTGTGTGGTAGGATCTCAAAAGTTGTGTTTCCGAAACAAAAGTCTTGATTGCATCCGGCATACCCAGACTTCTCCTCTGAAGTCTTCCCCAGCTCCACAGGTATCAACTCCATCCTTCTACCGCCTGGCCAAAAACCTTGCAGGCCATTCTTGGCTCCTGACTTAGCCCACATCCAATCCATCAGCAAAGCCTGCTGCCTCCCTCGTAAAGTACATTCAGGATCCAAACACTTCTTTGTTTTTTCTCATCACATTTGTCGCTTCTACTCTTGTCCAAGCTACTATGGTTCTCTTTTTTGAGACAGGGTCTCACTCTGTTGCCCAGGCTGCAGTGCAATGTCGCAATCTCAGCTCCGCCTCCAGAGCTCAAGCAATCTGCAACCTCCGCTACCAGAGTTTAAGCGATCCTCCCACTTCAGCCTCCTGAGTAGCTAATTGCATGCCACCATGACTGGCTAATTTTTTTTTAGAGATAGGATTTTGTGGCTGGGCATGGTAGCTCATGTCTGCCTGTAATCCCAGCACTTTGGGAGGCCAAGGTGGGTGGATCATGAGGTCAGGAGTTGGAGACCAGCCTGGCCAATATGGTGAAATCTCATCTCTACTAAAAATACAAAAATTAGCCAGGCATGGTGGCACATGCCTGTAGTCCCAGCTACTCAGGAGGCTGAGGCAGAAGAATCGCTTGAAACCGGGAGGCGGAGATTGCAATGAGCCAAGATCATGCCACTGCACTCCAGCCTGGGCAACAGAGTGAGATTCCATCTCAAAAAAAAAAAAAAAAAAAAGAGAGAGATAGGATTTTGCTGTGTTTGCCAGTCTGGTCTCAAACACCTGGACTTAAGTGATCTGCTCACCTTGGCCTCCCAAAGTGCTAGGATTACAGGTGTGAGCCACCACGCCCAGCCCACTATCATTCTCTTGCATGGATGATTGCCCTAGCCTCCTAACTGGCTTCCCGGGACCCTTGCTTCCCAAAGTCCATTCTCCACACAGCATCCAGGAGCCATCTCCTCTGTTCCAGCTTCCTTGCTGATCTTGGAACACTGCAGGCATGGTCCTTGTCAGGACCCTTTCATTTGCTATTCCGGGCCAGGACTGCTCCTCCCCTAGATGCCCACGTGACTTGTTCCCCCTTTCCTCCCGTTCCCTGATCAAATACCTGCCAATTGACAAGGACTTTTCAGATCACCTCCACCGGCTCACTTGCTTTCCTGCCTGTCCACATATTTACCATCAGAACAGAATTCTGCCTGACCATTTATTATCTCTCTCCCCCCCACAACCACTAGAATGTAAGCTCCAAGTGAGCATGGCTTAGTTTTGTCCACTGCTGGATCTCAGCATCTAAAATAGTCTACCACCTGGTAAGTGCTGCAGAAACATTTATTGAAATGAACAAGCCAGTATTGGTTATTCTGCCTCTGCCTGTGCTCATCTTACGTTCCACCTGAAAGCTTCTGCCCACTGTAACTTCACCCTGCACCCTTCCACCAGCCAACGATCCCACACCGTGGCCCCCTCCAAACACCTTAAAATTCCTGGACCCAAACTCCTCAGGAGGCAGATTTGAGGTTTCCTCCCATCTTCTCACGTATCTGCCCTACAATTTAAACTCTTTCTCTGCTGCCGTCCTGGATGTCTCGGTATACTGGCTTGTGGCACATCAGGTAAATGAAGCTATCAGATAACAACAGCAAACCAGACACTTGAGCATTCAGGAGTGATGGCTATGGAGCCTCCCTGGGTTCAGAAGGCCTGGTTCGTGTCTCCAGAAACCTGGCTCTCCAACCTCCTGGGCATATTACTTTGGCTTCTCATTCCTGTGTCCAAGGAGTTGGCAAGAAGGCAATTCCTCCCCTCCTTGAAGCCAAAGGAACAAAACAGACTAGGATGGGAGAGGCCGCCATCCACCGTCATTAGTTGGCGCCATCAGTAACAGTAACAGGACACAGAACCTAAGGCTGTGTCCATCCTGGGCCCCCAGGGAAACGTCAGCGGGAGTGGTACTAAGGAAGTGCTCATCTCTTATAACCAAAGGGCCATGGAGGGGGACAGTAACTGTCCCCTCCCAATTCAGAAAGTGTTAACATAAGCACTTCAGTTCTCAGGCAAATAACTACATGAGTCTATATTTAAAAAGGAAGAAAGAAAGAAAAGGAAAAGGAACCCATGCCAGCAGGAAATAGGGATTGGTGTATAGAAGAAAGGGTCACCCACTGAAGGGTGGGCTGAATAGAATCTCATGCCTGGGCTTTGGGGTCCTGGGATGGAGAAGGCTGTAGAGACGCTAGGATCAGTGGAACCCTCAATAAATAGAGTTCTTGTTAAAGAAGCACAGTCATTGGTGGAATGGACTGCCCATCTTTTTTTTTTTTTTTTTTTTTGAGATAGAAACTCACTCTGTTGCCCAGGCTGGAGTGCAATGGCACAGTCTTGGCTCACTGCAACCTCCACCTCCTGGGTTCAGGCGATTCTCCTGCCTCAGCCTCCTGAGTAGCTGGGACTACAGGTGCATGCCACCACATCCGGCCAATTTTTTGTATTTTTAGTAGAGACAGGGTTTCACCGTGTTAGTCAGGATGGTCTTGATCTCCTGACCTCATGATCTGCCCGCCTTGGCCTCCCAAATGTGCTGGGATTACAGATGTGAGCCACCACGCCCGGCCTGAATTGCCCATCTAAGGTCAATCCACGCTAAAGGATAGCAGAGATCAAGAGAAAGAGAAAGAAAGGCACCCAGAGCAGGATGTGCATGGTGGTTCACACCTGTAATCCCAGCACTTAGGGAGGCCAAGGCAGGTGCATCACTTGAGGTCAGGAGTTCGAGACCAGCTTGGCCAACATGGTGAAACCCTGTCTCTACTAAAAATACAAAAATTATCTGGGCATGGTGGTGGGTACCTGTAATCCCAGCTACTTGGGAGGCTGAGGTGAGAGAATTGCTTGAACTGGAAGGCAGAGGTTGCAGTGAGCTGAGATTGCACCACTGTACTCCAGCCTGGGCAATAGAGTGAGACCCCATCTAAAAAAAAAAGAAAACAAAAAGAAAAGCGTCCAGATCCTAGAACATATAAATGCTTCCAACATGAGGACTGCGGGGTATAGGTCACTGTCGTTAGTGGAACCCCTTCTCTACCCAGCCACGCCGGCACTAAGCCCTCGGCCCTTCTGACGGACACTGCCACGTTTTTGCTCATCTTTGCAGTCACCACTCCTTTCACTGTAGTAAGCTGTGCACTCAGCAGCACTCATGTCTTTCTATAAATAGGAAGAAAGCTCAGAACGGCCCTCAGAAAACTGCATGTGGACAGCATCCGGAGTCCTGGCTGGAAGAGGGAAGGGCACTAACACGGCTGCTTCACCGTAGCTGTGTCTCTTCCACCTGCCTTGGAGGAACTTCTTGGGACGGCAACAACTTCTGGCCTCTGGGGACCTAAAGAAGCCAAGCAGCAAAGCGGTATGAAAACGAAACCAATTCTAGGGCCACGTGCACATCAAGGCAGTTTGCAGGGCACCTGGTAGGTCTGCTGAAACCCAGGGCCCCTCACCAACCTTCTCTCCCTGGCAGGAACACCCTCCTTTGAGTTAAGGTTTTGCAGACCACAGGACATGCCTGAGAGACCTTGTGCCTTTGCAGAGAGAGGCGTTATGCACCCAACACGCTTTGCAGATGTTTAAGGGAGAAGACAGACATGGGTCAGATGTGACACAAACAAGGCTCTCAGGCCACTGGGCTGAGTGAAGGTGCCACACAGAGGCTTCTTGGCCACCTGGGGCCCCTTCAAGCCTGTGAGGGATCCTGGGACGCCGGAGGGGTGAGGACAGCAGAGGAACACCAAAGACAAACTCAGCCCATTTCACAGTTTTATCACGAGCCAGCCCTATCTTAGCCCTTCTGTTTTGAAGACAAACCAAATTTGTATTTTTAAAAATACTTATGCCTGATCCATGCCCTAAGGTGAAAATAAGCACATTTATTACACAGAAGGAAGCCTGCTGTCTCTGAGGCCTTCAGCAGGCTATTTACAACATTTGGGTACAAGGCAAGGTGACCTTCAGACCACAACGTGGCAATGGCTTGCATATGGCAAGGCAGGGTCTCTCCGAGGGCATGAGACACACAGGCCACCACCATGTTTTAGGGGACCTGGGATTTTGTGAAGGGAAGAAATGTCAAAACATGTTAGAAACATGCATGCTTTAAAACATTTAGCATTTAAAAACAGAATGCTCTCTCAGACACACACACACACACACCCCCCCCAAGACAATATAATTGTGCCGTTTACTAGTAATGATCTAAACATATCTGAATGCTCCTTTGAACACAAAGCACAAATGCCCCACCTCCCGCAGACGGACCCTGAAGCGACACACCCCAAGAAAACAAGTGACAGATATGGATGATTGATAGATAGACAGATATTATTTTTTTTTAGACTGGGTCTGGCTCTGTCTCAGAAGGGTCAGGTTGCCCAGGCTGGAGTTCAGTGACACAATCTCGGCTCTCTGCAACCTCCACCTTCTGGGGTCAAGCCAGCCTCCCACCTCAGCCTCCCAAGTAGCTGGGACTACAGGTACGTGTGAGCATACCCAGCTAATTTTTGTAGAGATGGAGTCTCACTACGTAGCTTGGCTGCGTACTATCAGCTCAGAAGAACTCAAGCAATCCACCCACCTCAGCCTCCCAAAGTACTAGGATTACAGGCATGAGCCACTGTGCCTGGCCACAAGTGACAGATATTGACATAAGGCATGCAATAGGAATCCGAGCCCGGGATTGGACAGGTCAACGGGCAATGCTTCTAAATGCAGGTGATCTGGCAGGCCGGCAAAATGTGTGAGTTTCATTCTTCACCTGAGATCAAAGTTTCATTCTTGATTTGGATCAAAGAGGAAGGAGAAAGAGGCACAAACAGAACCATCAACTCTGTCACTGAAAAGTGGTCCCCCAAATTTAGTGCTTTGCCACCTTCCTCTTGCCACCCCTAGAGTAAAATGCTATTGATTTTTATTGTTTAAAAAATTATTATTATTTTATTTAGATGGGGTCTCACTATGTTGTCCAGGCTGGTCTTGAACTCCTGGCCTCAAGCAATGTTCGCACTCCAGCCTCCCAAAGTGCTAGGATTACAGACATAAGCCAGCATGCCCAGCCATGATTTTTAAAGGCAGGCATATTTTACACTGTTTGTACACACTTATAGCTCTGATTCTTTTTTTTTTTTTTTTTTTTTGAAACAGAGTCTTGCTCTGTCACTCAGGCTGGTGTGCAGTGGCACGATCACGGCTCACCACAACCTCTGCCTCCCGGGATCAAGCGATTCTCCTGCCTCAGCCTCCTGAGTAGCTGGGATTACAGGCCTGCAGCACCATGCCCAGCTAATTTTTGTATTTTTAGTACAGATGGGGTCTCACCATATTGGCCAGGCTGGTCTCAAACTCCTGATCTTGTGATCCACCCACCTCAGCCTCCCAAAGTGCTGGGATTATAAGCGTGAGCCACTGCACCTAGCCACAGCTCTGATTCTTTTTTTTAAAAAAAAAATTATTTTTGTTGAGACGAGGTCTTGCTATGTTGCCCAGGCTGGTCTTGAACTTCTGGGCCCAACTGATCCTCCTGCCTCAGCCTCCTGAGTAGCTGGGATTACAGGTAAGAGCCACCATGCCTGATTCAGGCTCTGATTCTTATGTCAGTGAATGTCCAATAAATTTTTGTTGACTGTTGGGTGTGGTGGCTTACACCTATAATCCCAGCACTTTGGGAGGCCAAGGTGGGCAGATCACGAGGTCAGGAGTTCGAGACCTGCCTGGCCAGTGTGGTGAAACCCCGTGTCTACCAAAAATACAAAAAATTAGCCAGGCGTGGTGGCGCGTGCTTGTAATACCAGCTGCTTGGTAGGTTGAGACGGAAGACTTGCTTGGACCCAGGAGGCAGAAGTTGTGGTGAGCCAAGATCGTGCCACTGCACTCCAGCCTGGGCGACAGAGCGAGACCCCGTCTCAAAAAAAAGAAAAAAAAATTATTGTTGGTTTGAACTGAATTATCAAGAAGACGCTATTAAGAATTATTTGATCCGGGCACAGTTGCCGACACCTTGGCAACACAGCACTTTGGGAAGCCGAGGCAGGTGGATCACTTGAAGCTAGGAGTTTGAGACCAACCTGGCCAACATGGCAAAACCCCATCTTTACTAAAAAATACAAAAATTTGCCGAGTGTAGATACAAAAAATTGCACGCCTGTAGTCCCAGCTACTCAGATGGCTGAGGCAAAAGAATTGCTCGAACCCAGGAGGTGGAGGTTGCAGTGAGCCAAGACTGTACCACAGCACTCTTGGGTGACAGAGTGAGACCCTGTCTTAAAAAAAAAAGAAAGGAAGAAAGGAAGGAAGGGAGGGAGGGAAGAAGGGAGGGAGAGGGAGAAGGAAGGAAGGAAGGAAGGAAGGAAGGAAGGAAGGAAGGAAGGAAGGAAGGAAGGAAATGGAAAGAAAGAAAAAGAATTATTTGGCTGGGTATGGTGGCTCTCATCTGTAATCCCAGCACTTTGGGAAGCCAAAGCAGACAGATTGCTTGAGCCCAGGAGTTCGAGACCAGAATGGGCAACATGGAAAACAAAATCCCGTCTCTACAAAAAGTACAAAAAATTACAGGTGTTGGGTGCTTGTAGTCCCAGCTACTCTGGAGGCTGAGATGGGAGAATCGCTTGAGCCCAGGAGGTTAAGGCTGCAGTGAGCTGAGATCACACCACTGCACTCTAGCCTGGGTGACAGAGCAAGACCCTGTCTCAAAACCAACAAACAAACAAAAAAGAATTCTTTGGGAGATATAATTTTACATCATCAGAGAGTCAAAAAAAAAAAAAAAAACTCCTCTATTTTACCTATTGGCCCCATTTGAGACGACCCTGGTGAAATTCCTCAGCTAACTCTCTCCACCTCTGTCAAGTTAACCGAGACACCACCTAAATCTCCAGGAGGGACCTGGCAGCCTTCCGGCTCTGCAGCATTTTCCCAACGAGTGTTTGCTACGCACATGCGGATGCTGGCAACACAGTCTCATGCTTCCCTAAGCCGGAGCACCAACCTAAGTGTGACACCGTGTGATCTCTATTTTACCATGCAGAAGAGAGGTCATCTCCTGATACAAGAAAATGGGCTGTCTTCTGGATAACCGCAGCAATTCATCTCTGAGGCGCTGAAGGTCATTAGTATGTGTTATACAAGTGGAATCATTCAAGAGAAAAGAAGGAACTCGTTCGACACAGAAGTGCACTGAGACTGTGAACAGCAGCCCCCAAACAAGGACACAGAGACGCGTCCCCAGGGGCAAGGCTGGCAGGGGAAGGATGGACCCAGCCCCAGTGGCTGATCCATGGGAACTCCTGTCTGGGTTCGAGCTGCTGTTCAGTAACATTCCCCAGGCAAGACGTGGGCGCCAGGCCCGGCTTGAAACCCAAGGACGGCTTCAAGATCTTGCCACCAGATCAGAATGCTGAGTTCATCGTTGCCGGTGGGCCGCCCCCACCTCTCCTTCGCCACCCTGTTTAAGGATGGCCTGCCCCTCCTGGGAAAATTGCTACATTTCCTCAGATAACAGATGCACACATGACTAATCAGGCCTACCCTAAGAAGTGAGAAGCAGCAGCAGAAGCCACAGCACACAGTCTGTGTTGCGAAAATGGAATGTGGGGTGACCTAGGAGATGACACAGATGCCGATCGGCGAACTTTCTGTTTCTATTCATCTCATCCTGAAAAACTTTTCTGCCTGAACCCGTGGGATCGAATAAAATGAAAAACCCCATTCTGCAAACCACTTCACCCCGTGGGCAGCAGCTGGGTTTCCTTCCTGTGTCCTCGGGAGCCCTCTGATGGAGGAAGCCTAAATGACAGCGCTTATAACCTAACAGCCACCAGGCTCAAGTGCCCCCCGATTTTCCAGAATTGAAAAGAGGAGAAACCATAAAAGAAGCCGAATGTTTTCTCCCCCTGGCACTGTGCCCAGTGAGAGTGGTCGATCAGAGCTACTGCAGACAGGGTCAAAGGTGGCGTTCAGTGCCCGCAGCACGCTGCCTGCTGCCGTTAATTCCTCCCATGGTTCTTAGGGCACCAGGTCTCTGTCACCGCCCAGTCCCCAGTTTCCTTACCTTGTCCTACTGTGTCTGAGGCAGGATGCCTGATGGGCTGAGCGCTGATGATCTCATCCTTGTCCCACATGTCCAGGGAATCCCAGGTCTGCCCTGAGCTTCCTGTGTCCTTGGGCAAGTCGGTTAATCTCTGGGCCTCACCGTCCTCATCTCTGAGCTTGGGGACTTGGAGCAGATGATTTCTAAGTATCTTCCGGCTTTGAATAGAGCATTTGTCTTGGGGAGCCCAGCTTAAAGTTTAAAGGCATAGAAGGAAAATGGGATCTGATCCTTAATGAGAACTGCAGAGAATGAGAAAAGCAGAGCAAGCTACCGACTGCACTGGATGCGAAGTGAAAATGGTAGGTGGGGAGGTGCCATGGTCAGAGGTGCTGAGGCCCTGGTGCTGAGGCCCTACGATCCTGCCAGTGCCGTGTCACCTTTCTCGGCAGTCCCTGGCCTGCCTCCCTGCTGCTCCCTCTCTTCCGGAGTCTGGTGCTGCCAATTTGCCAGGTGAGCTCTGCCAGCATCCCATTGCAGGCTCTCGTGGCCCTCACCTTTCCTTACACCTTCATCCCTGCAGGAGCTGCAGGACCTCAGCCAGCCAGTTGGCTCCGCCTGAAGGGTGCAGGTCGTGTCCTTGGTAGGGAGACTGGCAGCCGCAGTACTAGGCCTGTCCCAGGCTGAGTAAGAGGCTCCTGGTGTCAGTTCTGGAGCAGCCACAGGCCTGAGCAGGCCTCCGAAAGTGATGACTTCAGCATACCACACACAGCACAAGCTCTGCAGGCCCCACTGCCCCTGCCATCTCCTCCTCCTCCCCTCTTGAGTCTCCCTCCCCTCCCCAGCGCAGTGCAGCCTCCAAGGGCAGCCTCCAAGGTGGAGATGCTCAACCTAATGCGTAGGGACAGGAAAAAGCAGCCACCAGGGCAGAGGGTCTCCCAGCAGAAGCACAAGGTCTGAGACAGTGAGAGGCATCCGTAACCAAACCATCTCACAACTTCGAACAATGCCAGAACAGCAGGCTCCAGAGTGCAGTGTGACACCTCTTCCCATCTTGCTGGGAGATGGGGCTTTTGCCAAGAATGGGCCCCTGGGGATTCGTCAGTCGGCATTTTCATGCCACTGGCATAAATAGAGACTTGTATCAAAGGCTGCCATTCTGGGCAGAAGGTGCCGTCTGGACCCCCTGGGGCTGCCCTCTCTGTCCCCAGGCCCTTGGCTCCTACCACCTAAGCCCATCACATCACCCAGGAGGGTCCCCAGCTGCTGGCCCCCACCCACATTTGCTACCTCGGCTTTCCTCTGCAAGGGAAGCTGGACTTCCTCCACATCCAAATTCAACTACATGACATCAGGTACATAGCCTTTCTCCTGACAGCTTCGAGCCTCTCTTTGTCTCCAGGGGCTGTCCCAGAAATCATGGGTGGGAGCATTCAAGAATATGGTCCCAGAGGTCCCCTTGCCCTAGCCCAAGAGGCTGCCTGAGCTGGGGATCCCTTCCTTACCCCCCAATCCGAAAGGCAGCCTGGCCTTCCAAACTGGAGTCCGTGGTTCGGAGTGGGAGATCCACAGCCAGGGCCCGGGACACGATTCCCCCTTGCTGGTCTCAAAGCCTTCCTAACCCTCCACGGGTCCGTCCTGGTCTTCCACGGAGTTTCCCAAAAGTGCGCGCCACACTTGGTGGGCGCTCAGCCCCGAAGCGCCTGTGAACACCGCCCATCCCAGGATACGCGAAGCCAGTTGGTACGAGCGCCTGGAAGCAGCACTCCCCATTTGTCATCCTTCCCACGGGGAAGGCTGCCTGCTGCTCCCAGCCCTCAACTCCAATGAAGTACAGTCGTCAAGAAAAGGTGGTCTAAATAAAGCCAGAGACTCACTCACTGCACCAATCAGCACCGCGCGTCCGTCTGGGTCTCGGCGCCGGCTGCGCGCAGCCGCCAGGAGGTGGCCGTCGGGACTCGGGACGCGAGCGCCGCCCGGAGCAGTGGTGCAGGGTCTCCGCATCGCCGGCTGCTGCTGCTGCTGCAGCCCCGCAGCGCTCAGCACTGCTGACTTGGCCCGGGCGGCGGGCAGGCGGACAGGCGGGCAGGCGGGCGGGGAAGGGGGAGGGCCCGCAGCAGTTTGGGCTCTAACTGCCCCTGCGCAAAGAGACCGGGAGATGCCGGCTGCAAGGACTGGGCTGGCCAAGGCTGGGGCAGTTGTGAGGGGGTGGGAGCCCAGTGAGCGGGAGAAATACTCCTGAGTCAGCACTGGTGCATTGGGAGGTGTCCCGGGGAACCTGGCCCACGGCATGGACAGAGTGTCCAAAACTCACCCCCCTCTGTGTTACCCTCCACCCCCCTCTGTGTCACCCTCTAGTCATGCACCCCCACCTAATTCTGAAGCCAGCTCTAGCCTCCTATTTCCCGTCCATCAGACTGTAACGCACCCTGCTCTGAGGTCTCGGGAAATGGAAAAGGAGAATTCTCTTTCAAGCTCAACCCAGGCCCGGGGAACCCCCTAGATGTTACTCTGGGGTCACAGACAAGGCCGTGGGGATTTGACGTGTGGGCAGGGACAAGGGCAACCCCAAAGCTAGTGGCTCTGATATGGGGGTGACTGTCAGGTGCGGTGGTCATCATTCATTCACTGCAGTGGATTTACTGCCTGGGAAATGCAGCCCCCACCATCCCAGCTCTGCTCTTGTCTTACTGGCTACTTAGCGGCCAGCTTCCCTGTTCTTCTGCCTGAGAGATGAAGGTGTCCCAGGCTAAGATCTCCCCCATCACCTGCCCATCCCTGAGTGTCTCATGGCACCTTGGCGGCTGCACCTCCTCTTCCCCAACACCCCTGTGGTCGCTTTGGCCCAGACAGTGCCTGTCTCAGGGAAGGGGGCCTCCAGCCATACGAAAACCGTAGAGGCCAGGGCAGCCGCCTCTTGTTCATTTCAACCTTGTAGTTCCTTTCACAAACCCCACTGGGGTCATCTGCTCTTCCCCAGGGCCCATCTGTGAAGTTCCTGTCTCCCTTGACCTCCCCGTAGGGGACCAGAGACTAATGGGCAGGGACAGAGTGCTGGGGGTCAACAGTGGCATTTGTTCTGCAGCCCTTACCAGCAGTCCTCTCCCTTGGCTAATTCCAGGCAGGAAGGATGCTTGTTTGTCATCCAGGCTGGGCAGAGAGGCACCAGAAGAGAGGTGTGCGTCTAGGCAGGCCCGGTCTGTTCTCTCCCTCCCCAGGGTGGAGGGGTCATAGACACTTCCATCCCATGGATGAGGGCAAACTAGAAGTCCAGAGACAAACAGCTGGTCCTAGCAGCTTCCAGGGTTGGGGGTCAGAGGCTGGGGTGGGTTAGGGTTCAGCCTGCTGCACAAGTGAGGTTCCATCCTTAGCATCCCACCATGCTGACCTCAGAAGACCCTGGTGCATGGGACCCCAATGACTCGTTTGGGTGTGCTAGGCTCAAAATCATTTGTGGCCAAGGATGTTAGTCCAGAAAATTAAAGGTCCTGCAGATTGATGGACAAAAGTCAAAGATGGTTTTCAATATACAGGGAATGTATTTTAAAATGGAGCAAGAGACAGGGATAGAAGGAGGGAACGGGGGCTTCAAAAGCAGCCAGTAGAAAGTCGTTCCTAATTGTGGCAGGGGGAATTGTGTTCAGCCTGCAGAGTGCTTTTCTAGTCTAGGGGATGATTTAGCCTAAGACCTCATAAAACATTTGTCTAAATGACTGCAGTGTTTGGTATGAGCACCTCACATGCCCTAAGGAGCTTCAATGCCAGTAGCTTCCTGCCATAGTACAGGCAGGTACTCTAAGCACAGCCTTCAATTCAGGCTCCTGTCTAGAGCGAGAACCAGAACACAATGCTGGGACCCACAGGGGTCATGTGGCTCCACCAGCCTCGGCTGCTCCCCAGAGCCCGGTTGCTGTTTCAGGGGCTTGCCTGGATCATTTATATCTGAGAGGTTCGCTGCACATCCTTTGAGTGATGTATGACGAGATCTAAAATTTCTCTGTAAAAGGATACCTTTTTGCTTTGGGAGGGATCACAAGGAGCTCAGCCCTCCAGGGCCCAGGACCACCTGGGCAAGATGCCACTGTTGGCACTGCATAGCATCCCCCCCCCCCCCCCCGTGCAGACCTGAGCTGAGCTCTACGTGTCTGGGAATGCCGCTCCAGCAATGCCAGCCTGGGAGCTCCTCCAGGCGGCACCTACTGAGGCAGCAAATGGCTTTGGGGAGGCCCTCTGGCTGGGCGCAGGAGTCTGGGTCCCAGAGACCATCGCTCGCATGCCTCAGGCTGCTTGTGTATTTCCCCAGAAAGAGCCACGGCCCCAAGTGCGCTTCCTGCTGCTGTTGTGCAATCCCATCTAGACGAGCCCCCTTCCCTACTGCCTGGCACCCAATGCTCCCATCATTCAACACCTGCTACCAACACAGAAGAGGTCCATCTCCTTCTTAAAGGCTACAGCCTCTGCCCCTGCGGTCACTCATCATTCTGTTTCAAGTTTCCCTCCAAAGCTCCTCTCAGTAAATCCAAAAGAAGAAAACCTCTATCCCCAGTGAAGAAGACCGTGAAGGCTGCACCAGTGTTCCCAGGTTTCAAGCCAAGCTGGAGAAAGATCACAACAGAGACCAGACACGCATTCTCCGGCCCAATTCCACAGGGCTGAAAGAGCCAGCTAACCAGACGCAAACACACGCACAGGACGCAGGATGGCTTGCGACCAAGGCAAGGACTAAGCCTCAACTCATCAGTAAGTCCGCGGGGTCTCCGCCCCCAGCATGTGAGAGAGAGAAACTAGCCCAAAGTCAACGTCCTGATGGTGCTGTGGATTTGCCCAGGGCTGAGCACTCCCTGGTCTGAGGTACCCAACAAGCTGACCCAAGAGTGGGCAGCATCCCCTTCCCTCCCTCCCTCCTCCTCCCCTTCCTCCTCCTCTTCCTCCTCCTCATCCTCCTCCAGCTAACTCCTCCTGCTGCTGCTGCCACTGCTGCCTCTGCCGCTGTTGCGGTCTGCAGTCACTTGAAGGAGAAAGATTTCGCAGTACGGCATTCTTAAAGCTACAGTGTCCAAATTCTCCTTCAAACCCCAACTGTCACTGACATCAGCAAACTTACCGGGGTCCTTTGCAGAGGGTAGGTGGGCAAGGAGACGGGATAGGGGGCTTGGAGAAGTCAGGCGGGTGGGAACCAGACGCTCAGACTCTGGCAAGGGTAAAGAGGAGAAGCAGGCTGTACCGTGAGAGCCTCTGCAGCTAAACCAGGTTTCTGGGACTGCAGCGGGACTGCAATGGAGTAGAATTTTTTTTCCAATCGTAAAACCTCCGCCAAAATCTCCTCCACAAACTTATACTCTTTGTAGCTTAATTAAAATACAAGGTGCAAACATAAAACCAACATGAGAAAGAAATCCAATCTTTAAAAAAAAAAAAAAGAATTAAAACAGCAATTTAAAAAATTATTTCTAAAAATTTACTCCTGTGAGCAACTGACTCAGCTCTCCCCATAGTGCTCTGCCAGTAAGCCATCGGGGAAGGACCTGGATGGAGTTCCTAGCACCCGGAGTTTCTGCAAAGTGCAGGCAGAGGACTCCAGCTTCTTAGGGGAGAAAGCTTTTTAAAACCCAAAGGAAAGGGGATCTTTCTGCTGGCTATCCAAGGAGCATGTCAATGAGCCGATCTAGCATCCAGAAACCAACACACCCCTCCCTGAAAGTTACCTCTCTCATCTGCTCAGCCGCTGCTGTCCTGCCTGGATGCTGGCAAGTTGCAGACTGCTTCGGGAGAGGCAGGACCCGAAATAAGAAGTGTCAGCTGGGTCCCTGCACCCAAATGGTGCTGGGAGTCAACGCTGCAGGCGGCGGGGATGGTCTCCCCCACCCCGCACCCGCCCCCCGCCAGTTGAATTTAAACCCCTGACACTGCAAGATGCCCACTCCTACAGAGACACCTCTCCTTGGAGCCTCCTCCCTCCCCACGCTCTCACTCAACTAGGTCCAAGGCTTTGCCCCACCTCCCAGATTGGTTCACCTGACGATGCTTTTCTTGCAAAAAAAAAAAAAAAGATTGAGACTCTGCAGAGTCTTTAATCCTTAATTCTGGAGAAGGTGGAACTTGTTCAGAAGTTTGAGAATTGCAGCCTGACGCCCAGAAAGGAGCAGAGGCGACGAGCCAACAGTCTGCTTTGCACCAGACAGGTCGACACCGTTGCTTTATCAAGAAGGGCAGAAGTGGACCCGGGGTGAAGAGAAGAGGAAAATTCCTCTCCATCCACTGGCAAATTCTCAACAGTTTGGGAAATCTCTATTTTTGTTTTCCTTCAAGAAAACCCCATTTAAAATTTGTTCATGCGCATGAAATGTACGAGATTGCCACTAAGTGTGAATTTTGTCCTGACACATCTGTGATTCTTAAAATTCCTGTTCCAGTCTCTGTGCAAGTTAATATTCTTTAAGATTGAGGTAGAGATTTAATTGAGAAAATTCCAGGAGAGAGAAGCACTTTAAATGCAGATACGGTTAAGATAGCGCAATCTAATATAACCCACAAGGGGTTAGGCAGAATAGATATACTGAGAGGTAGAAGGCGGTCAGCGATGTAGGTATTTCCAGGTTTTGAATTTATCACAAACTCAGAGCTCGAGAAAGGAAAATAAAGGAGGAAGTGTGTGTGTATGCATGTGTGTGTGCGTGTGTGTGTTTGAGTGGGGAGACTAAAACTCCCCTTCTAAATAAACTGTTTGGAAAGACCAATTGCATCAATTCCATGTACGTTTCATTACTGAAGTAAGCCCGGGAGTGTGTGACTTGTTTCTAAACAGAGGAGAGGGGAGGCTCTTCTGCCTGCATCCTGCTTGGGACACAGCCACACCGCTGCAGTGCACCACGGCCAATGTGGGCACAGTGTCTTGCGGCTGCCCTCACTCGCCCTCCCTCGAGGGCTTTGGCACACAGGTGAGGCTGTGCAGCCTGCGCTATGCTGGCGGACAGAGACGAGGGCCAGCCGCGATCAGGCTGTCTTCCTTCTCCTCCTCCTGGCTGCACCCAGGCTGAGGTGGGGGAAGACCACAGATTCATGGGGTGTCATAGTGGGAAAGACACCCCCGAAAGCATGTAGCCCAGTCCTTCCATTTCATGGATGGAAGAACTGAAACGTGATAAATGGCTGGGCCTTAGTCACCCAAGGTCACTGAGTCTGTGAGATGCAGCATCTGGATTAGAATGTGGGTCTTCAGATTCTTTGTCCTGTGATCTCACTGTACCTGTCATCTCACCCTCTTGGGCAAGTGGTCTGCCTCTACCACTTCCTCACGTGACCTTGATGACCACGTCACTGCTCTGAGACTCAGTTTCCCCTCCATAGAAGATGTGATAGGTGATATGCAGACTGAAGCAAAAAAATTTCAACTCTGACACCGGGAAAAATACCAAGTAGTTTTCTTGTAACCAGAGGCAGAGAACAGGCACAGGGTTCAAGTCCAAAGCAAGCGTTTCTTTAGTCTCCTCCAATTTTGAAACCCAGAATGTCCTCTGCATTAGTTTCGCTGGCTGCTGTGCAACTGACTGCAAGCTTGGTGTCTTAAAACAACAGAAACGTATTCTCTCACACTTCTGAAGACCGACAGTCCAAACTCAAGGTACGGGCAGGGTTGGTTCCTTCTGGAGGCTCAGAGGGAGCATCTGTCCCAGGCCTCTCTGTAGCTTCTGGGAGAGGCCGGCAGTCCTTGGTGCTCCTTGGTTTCTAGACACATCACTCCAGTCCCTGTCTTTGTCTTCCTTGGCGTCTTCTCCTCTACGTGTCTTCTTCCCACAAAGACACTTGCCATTGGATTTAGGGGCCACCCTAATGCGGGATGATCTCATCTCCAGACCCTTCATTACATCCACAAAGACCCTTTTTCCAGATAAGGTCACATCTACAGGTTCTAGCTGGACAGATCTTTTGGGGCCATTTTTCAATCCACAACATTAATCAGTGAACATTTTCATATGAAAACTGTCTCATGTGAAAACGGCAATGAAATGTGGTGGCCACCAACCCCATCTCAAGCTTATTTTTTGAGACGGAGTCTCGCTCTGTTGCCCAGGCTGGAGTGCAGTGGCATGATCTCAGTTCACTGCAACCTCCGCCTCCCGGGTTCAAGCGATTCTCCTACCTCAGCTTTCCGAGTAGCTGAGATTACAGACGCCTGCCACCACGCCCAGCTAATTTGTGTGTGTGTGTGTGTGTGTGTGTGTGTGTGTGTTTTAATAGAGACAGGGTTTCACCATGTTGGCCAGGATAGCCTCAATCTCTCGACCTTGTGATTCACCCACCTCGGCCTCCCAAAGTGCTAGGATTACAGGCATGAGCCATAGCACCTTGCTTCCCCATCTCCATCTTTAGAGGGGTTATAGTATGGACCCCTTTGGTTATAATAAGTTAATAGCTATATCTATAGAACGTTTGATCTTTTATAGTTTTTTTATTTGTGTTGATATTTAATTCTCATACAACCCTCTCAAGGAAGGTGCTATTAGGATCACCCCCATTTTACAGTTGAGGAAACTGAGGCACAAGGAGGTTTGGGTCACATAGCTAGCAGGCGGCAGGATTGAGGCCATCTGGCTCCAGTATGTAGGCCGTTTCCTATGCTTCTGCTTAATGATGCTAGGGCTGCAGATTCTTCTCCGTCTCAACTTTACGGCATTCATTTTCTATCCAACCCACGTCTCTGATTTGTGTCTCTTCATGATATTTACTAGGCGTTTTTGGATGAGTGTTCTGTGCTGATCTAACTTTGGGCATCCTCCTTTGCTGCCCTTACCAGAATGGTCTCTACTGCCTTTGCATACACAGGGGAGACTCAATAAACTTAATCGTGTGGATCTGCACAGGATGTCCTCCTAAGAATGGAAAATGGCCGGGCAGGGTGGCTAATGCCTGCAATTCCAGCACTTTGGGAGGCTGAGGTGGGAGGATCCCTTGAAGTCAGGAGTTAGAGATCACCCTGGCCAACATTTTGAGACCCCCCATCTCCAAAAATAAAAGAAACAAAGAAAGAGAAAGAGCGGAGGAGACATGCTGCACATCTAACTTGGTCAGTAGTGATTCACAAAATGTCTCTTGGGGCAATTATTAATGGAAATTAGCATTCATTTTTAAATCAAAAAGAAAAAAAAAAACTGAAGGACACTGGCGGCCTCTTGGACAGTGTCAAATTTTGCTTTTGACCTCCCCTTTCCCAGCCATGTTTTGTCAAACCTGATGATTCTTTCCCTTTCTTCAAGAGCAAGTTCTAACATATGTTTGATTTCTTCTTAGCCCCTAAATCCTTGCAACTTTGGCATGCAAATACCCCTGTCAGCTTAGGTCTTGATTTTTTTAAATGCATGCAGTCTAATTCCTCTTCGAACCTCCTATTGTGGGAATGAGAAGTTTGCAGACACAGGGGTGGAAGGCAGATCCGGCTACATTCTTTTCCTTGGGTGCCTTTTGTGTGGTTAATACGCAACAATCCCACTGTTTCTTTTATTTTCAGTAACAGCAGGAGAAAACTAGGTTAAACCTAGGGAAAGTGTTCTGTCTGGAAGTTGTTCTAAAATATTACCTCTAGAGTTAATCGCACAGTCTTTCCCTATTTTTTTTTTTTTTTTTTTTGAGGCAGAGTTTTGCTCTTGTTGCCCAGGCTGGTATACAATGGCATGATCTCGGCTCACCGCAACCTCTGCCTCCCGGTTTTAAGCAATTCTCCTGCCTCAGCCTCCCGAGTAGCTGGGATTACAGGCATGCGCCATCACTCCCTGCTAATTTTGTATTTTTAGTAGAGACGGGGTTTCTCCATGTTGGTCAGGCTGGTCTCGAACTCCCGACCTCAAGAGATCCACCCACCTCTGCCTCCCAAAGTGTTGGAATTGTAGGCATGCACCATGGCACCCAGCCTTTCCCTTTTAAGGATAAGGCAGAACCCCTGAATGGCCGGAAATGGTGCTGCCCGGAGAACAGGGCTGGCCGAGATAAACTCAAGATTGCCATTCTATTCAGGAGAGTCCCCGTGTCTTAAATCAGAAAAAGTCCCTTGACCTCTGGATGGTAAAACATCTGGATTGGAACTGGAGAAAGTTGCATGCATCATAGTGACTCTTCTTTCCGGATGAGTAAAGCCTTCTCTGATGACCTCAGTATGCCCAGCCTCTTCTCCACCAACACAAAACCACAGTCCACAGGGAGGGGAACAAGATGGCGGCTTTCATTATCAACAGAAGATGAAGGCTTTCCCTGCCTTGAATCTCTTATATAGCTCATGTTGATAACTGCACTGCGTGGAGTTCATTCTGCTCCGAGCAACGCCATGGGAAGCTATGAAGATGACCAAGCCAGATGCAGTTCGTGATTCATAAAATCCCTTCCACCCAAAGCAGTCCCATTCTTTCTTCCTCTTGCTTCTGCATCCTCAGCTATGGGATGGCAGCCTCCCATCCACCCAAACTGGCTCATGGGATATTTAGCAAATCCATAAACGTTCAAATATCAGATGGGCCAGCTTATATCTGCACGTTGTGGGTTTTCTCACTTGTTCCTTTCATAGGTGTTTCTTGAGTGCCTACTATGTGCAGAGCAGTGGAGAGATTCAGAGTCAGTCCACGCTGATTGAAGTCTTCGCTGTCTTCCCCTTTTCCCTGAACCGCACTAAGGTTTTGCTTGCACAACATAGATTGTTCCTGTGTCTTTGCCAAGATGCCGGAGGGGGGTAACTGACTTATTCGGAGATTCTTCCCAAGGGAGACTTATTTAACAGAAGAATGAAGACACTAACTACAAAGGAATGAAGGATGCATTTTCAGATCCTGGCAGCCAAATGAAAAATGTTTTCATTGCACAGAAGCCTTCCTGGGGCCCCTGACATGCACCCTTGAGCCATGAGCATCTCTGCACATGAAGCCCAAACATCCCCTTCTCAGAGTCCTTCCTTCAAGACAGCACCCCAGCTCCTTCTCACCCCATCCCTTGTTCAGCCTTTTCTCTCTTCTAAGCATGTATATCAGCACCCAACATTGTACTTATTGTTTAGTTATTTATTTATTTATTTATTTTGAGACAGAGTCTTGCTCTGTCGTCCAGGCTGGAGTGCAGTGGTGTGACCTTGGCTCACTGCAACCTCCACCTTCCAGGTTCAAGAGATTCTCCTGCCTCAGCCTCCTGAGTAGCTGGGATTACAGGCATGCGCCACCATGCTTGGCTAGTTTTTTGTATTTTTAGTAGAAACGGGGTTTCACCATGTTGACCAGGCTGGTCTTGAACTCCTGACCTCAAGTGATTCACCCGCCTTGGCCTCCCAAAGTGCTAGGATTACAGGTGTGAGCCACCACCCCCAGCCTGTTTATTTTTTGTTGCTTATTATTGTTAAAATAACAGTAATTATTTTATTATTTAGTTATTGTTGTTTAAATATTTAGTTATGATTATTTATAGAACTTATTATTATTTGCCTCCCTGCATGAGAACACAATGGTCTCCCAGGCAGAGAAGCTGGCTGTCTCTTCCCAGCCCTACTGCATTCCCAGAATGCAAGAAGGCTCCATAAAGATGTGTAAATGAAAGAAGGAAGGAATACGTTCCCTTTCTTCTCCATCTGTGCCTAGTGGAAGTGTTCAACAATTCCTGGCATCCCTATGGTCTGCACCCCTGGGGGACTTCCTTTTTTTTTTGAGACAGTCTCACTCTGTGGCCCAGGCTGGAGTGCGGTGGCGAGATCTCAGCTCACTGCAACCTCTGCCTCCTGGGCTCAAGTGATTCACGTGCCTTGGCCTCTCAAGTAGCTGGAAGTATAGGCACCCGCCACCACACTTGGCTAATTTTTGTATTTTCAGTAGAGAAAGGGTTTCGCCATGTAGGCCAGGCTGGTCTCGAACTCCTGGCCTCAAGCAATTTGCCTTCCTTGGCTTCCCAAAGTGCTGGGATTACAGATGTGAGCCACTGTGCCTGGCCCATTGTGGGACTTCTAATTCCCCCCTAAATGACAGTTGACCTCCCACAGCTGGCATGACAGCTCCCCAGACCACGGCCCACGGAAGTCGCCCCTGCCGTTCCTGACATGCCGGCTAGGTGGATGCGCTGACTTGGGCAGCCCGCCTCTCTGCAATTCTACCCCTTTCAGAGCTGGTCCTCCTCTTAGAAGAAAGCACAGACCCCTCCCCAAAGCCACGGAGGTAAGAGGTCCAATTGCTGTCTGCTGCCCTCTGCCCACAGCCTCCTCTGGGCCATTGTCCCCTTCATTTGCTCAGCTCTAGCAAGTCCAGCTACCTTTGGTCTTTCACAGGGTCTGCCTGGCCCCTTGTCCCCTCCAGGTGTCAGCCTACTGCTCCCTCCGCAGACAGGCATCATCTGCTGTCTTCTCTAGAAGCCATCTCTGCTCCCCACCCCCTTCCCAGGCAGTCCCTGCCCCCAGCATCTGCTGTGAGTGCATCTCTGGCTTCTCCAACAATGCACATGTGCCTCTGTCAGCCACAGCTCTGTAGGCTGAGCACGGTGGCTCACGCCTGTCATCCCAGCACTTTGGGAGGCCGAGGCAGGCAGATCACAAGGTCGGGAGATGGAGACCATCCTGGCCAACATGGTCAAACCCCGTCTCTACTAAAATACTAAAATCAGCTGGGAGTGGTCGCGCGCGCCTGTATTCCCAGCTACTCTGGAGGCAGAGGCAGGAGAATCGCTTGAACCTGGGAGTCAGAGGTTGCAGTGAGCCGAGAGCTTCCCTTATTAATGAGCAACCTGTGCCCAAGTGAGCACTTGGCATCACTAAACAACAGTAATATCTGCTGGATAAGGGACGAATGACTGCTCCAGGCACGTGGCCCGTGGCCGTCCTTCCACTCTCTTCTTTATGAGTGCCAGGACCGTCGTAACAAAGTTCCCCAGAGTGGAGGTCTGACACACCAGCTCTGGAGGCTGCAAAGCCAAGAGAAAGTGTGGGCAGGTCTGGTTTCTCCTGAGGCCTCCCCGTGGCTTATAGACACCACCTTCCCCCTGTGTCCTCACAGGGTCTTCACTCTGTGTGTGTCTGTGTCCCAAGCGCCTCTCCTTATGAGGACAGCAGTCCCACTTGGATGAGGGTTCACCCTAAGGACCTTATTTTCACTCAGAGATCTCATTACAGACCCATCTCCAAGTAGAGTCATTTGGAGGTACTGGGGGTTGGGGCTGCAATATTGAATTATGGCTTCAATATATGAATTTGGGGGTGATGCAATATATGAATTTGGGGCTTCAATACATGAATTTGAGGGACACAATTCGGCCCCTAACAAGCCCCGTGCAATCTGCTCAGGAAGGAAGGAAGCCCTTACCCCCTCCCCGTCTGGGGCTGGCTGAGACTGCCCTCTTCCGCTCTCCTCGGATTTCAGGGCCCAGCTCTCTCAGCCTCCCTCCCACCCCTTCCTCCCAGGGACCTCCACCTGCCTATTGCTCATGCTGTACTCATCAGGGCCTCTCCTTAGATCCTGTTTATGCAGCCTGGGATCCGGTGGCTAAGCCCACCACAGGTCAGTTGCCCCCATTGGTTCAGTGCTTACTGAGGGCTAAGGGCTGCCTGGCCATATTCTCCACATTAAACACATTTAACCCTCATGTAACCCACAAGGCAGCTCTGACTCTCCCTCCTGTTATGTGGGAGGCAACCCAAGCTCAGACAGATGACATGAGTCACCCAAGGTCATAGAGCAGAAAGCGGGGGACCTCGAGTCCACCCGGGGTTCAGCTCCAGGCACCAGCTCTGAGCTCACCCACAGATTACCAGGCACGTCACAGATGGGGAGGGGACAATAGGCAGCCTGGCACGCTGCGAGCCTCAGCACATGAGGCAATTGATAAAGTAACGACCAAGGAACAGACAGGAACATAATAAAGAGCAGAATACAAATATAAGAATGAAAAACATGGCAATCTGGGCCCTTTTCATATAAGGACTAAGTGTTATATATGCCGTAATAGACTCCGTATGCATCACTGCCACAGGACCATAACACACAGCAGAAAAAGAGTCTGTTCAGTTAGGGCTGGCTGATTTAGCAAATATTATTATAGGACTCCCAGTTAAATTTGAATTTCAGATAAACACTGATTTTTTTTTTTTTTAGTATAAGTATGAAATATTTGGGGCATGCTTTTACTAAGAATTTATTTGTTGTTTACCTAAAATTCAAATTTAGGCAGGGCGTGGTGGCTCACACTTGTAATCCTAGCATTTTGGGAGGCCAAGGCAGGTGGACCACTTGAAGTCAGGAGTTCAAGACCAGCCTGGCCAACATGGTGAAACCCCCGTCTCTACTAAAAATACAAAAATTAGCCAAGCATGGTGGCACATGCCTGTAGTCCCAGCTACTCGGGAGCCCAAGGCAAGAGAATCACTTGAACCCAAGAGTCAGAGGTTGCAGTGAGCCGAGATTGCACCACTGCATTCTAGCCTGGGTGACAGAGTGAGACTCCATCTCAAAAAAAAAAAAATGTTTTTTTTAACTGGATACCTTGTATGCTAAAGGATAACTTAGGCACGACACATTTTATTTGAGCCAATTGTGTAAGGCTGTCTCTCTAAAATGCATAGCCCACTCTCTTGCGTCCTTAGACCCAGTGCTCGCTTTATGCCTGGTCTGAGGAAGCAAGAGACCATGCCGGGCACTTCAGAAAAACATCCTTCCACAATGGGTAAAATAAAATGTGTCATGCCTAAGCAATCCTTTATAACAGATGCAACCAACCAAAACTATAAATTACAGATGCCACAAATACTTACACAAAATAGAAGTCTAGTTCTTTCACAGAAAAATATTCCAGAGGTTAGGGGTCCCTGACTGCTATGGTGGCTCTGCAGTGTCATCAGAGACCCTGACTCCTCCAGCCTTCTCTCCTACCATCCTTAACCTTAACAGCTGCCTCATGAGCCAATGCAATTGCTGGAGATCCAGCTGTCACATCAGCATCCCAAGCAAAAAGCAAGCGGTAGGGGGAAGAAGACTATGGAAAAAAAGCACATGTCAGCCACCCGTCCCCTTTTCGGTAAATTCTATCTTATAGCTTCTGCTTATATTCATTGGCCAGAACTTAGTCACATGGCCACACTCAGCTTCAAAAGAAGCTTGGAAATGTAGGATTATAACTATGTTCATTGCCACATTGAATAAAATCAAGGGTCTGTTACTAACAAACAGGAGAATGGATATTGGGCAGGCAAGTAGCCTCCATAAAATGCAATGTCCTCTCACCTTGGAGATTAGAAAACCTGGCCTTCTTTTTTTTTTTTTTTTTTTTTTTTGAGACAAGGTCTCACTCTGTTACCTAGGCTAGAGTTCAGTGACCTGATCACAGCTCACTGCAACCTCCACCTCCATCTCCCCAGCTAGAGTGATCCTCCCACCTCAACCCCAGGAGTAGCTGGGACTACAGCGCACACCACCACACATGGCTAATTTTCGTAATTTTTGGTAGAGAAGGGGTTTCACCATGTTTCCGAGGCTGGTCTTGAACTCCTGGGCTCAAGCATTCAGCCCATCTTGGTCTCCCAGAGGTTACAAGTGTGAGCTACCACACCTGGCCTGAAGCCTGGCGTTTGTTTTTTTTTTTCTTTTTTGAGATGGAATCTCACTCTGTCACCAGGCTGGAGTGCAGTGGTTCGATCTTGGCTCAATGAAACCTCCGACTCTCAGGTTCAGGTGATTCTCCTGCCTCAGTCTCCCTAGCAGCTGGGCGTGCTACACCACGGGTGTGCACCACCACACCTAGCTAATTTTTGTATTTTTAGAAGAGACGGGGTTTCACCATGTTGGCCAGGATGGGCTTGATCTCTCAACCTCGTGATCTGCCCCCCTCAGCCTCCCAAAGTGCTGGGATTACAGGCGTGAGCCACCGCGCCTGGCCAAGCCTGGCCCTTTCTAACGGAGGATGTTAGGGGCCCACTCTTTTAAAAATATAGGCAATTTTAATGTGCTTGCTATTTTGTTTTATTGACTTCACTCATTACAGTTCTAAGCCACCAAGGGCACAATCTAATATAACAGAAGAGTAATAAAATAAAGCAGCAGATTGATTTTTTTATATCTAAAATCTAATTAAGAAGAATGTTTTTAAGGAGAAGAGTAAAGTCCTTGAAGAATAAATTCCTGTTCTCTGAGAATCTCCCCACTTCATCCTTAGGTCGTAATTCAGTCAGGCCTTGTCTAGATCCTGCTATGAGCCAGGCACTGTGCTAGGATGTGAGGATGAAGTGATGGGTGAGGGGTGCCTCTCATGCTTGCTTGCGGAGGTGATGACTATGCGCTGAGATGCACTGAGAAGGTGCCCAGGCCCTTCGTAATTAGTTCAGGCAAGGAAAGAGATCACACCTGTACTGTAGTGCCTGGAAGAAAGGCGCCCCTGAGATGGTGAATATTGCTGACAAAACTTAGCCAATGGAGGAGAATTCTGGTTTGTCGATTCACCATGTGGGCCATAAACACCTTTATTCGCTGCTGGAGTCTTAACAGTGACTCGTGTTTTTGAGCAATTTTCTGGGCCTCCTGAAGTTGCTTAGTGACTCACCTGGGTCCCCTGAGTTCTGCTGAGAATATGTCACCTTTTAGATTTAGTATGAAGCCAAACAAACTGTGAAGATATGAAAAAGAGAAATCCTTGCTTTGCAAGTCAATCCATGGGTTGTGAAAAGTGCGTGTGACGGGCATTAACAGGGGACTCGGACTTCATTTCCATTGAGGGCCCAGACTTTAGACACCAACTGTTCCCAGTACTAGAATGAGGTGTGGACAGCCAGGCAAATGTGCAAAGGAAAGTTCAAAGGACAGTTTTGCATCCACTAGCTCAACAACCACTTTAAAGAAAAAAGATCCAGATTGGCTAGGTGTGGTGGCTCAAGCCTGTAATCCCAGCACTTTGGGAGGCCGAGGCAGGAGGATTGCTTGAGCTCAGGAGTTCAAGACCAGCCTGAGCAACATGGCAAAACCCTGTCTCTACAAGAAAATACAAAAATTAGCAGGTCGTGATGGCGTGTGTCTGTAGTCCCCGGTTACCTGGAAGGCTGAGCTGGGAGGGTTGATTGAGCCTCGAAGGTCAAGGCGGCAGTGAGCTGTGATTGCACCACTGCACTCCAGCCTGGGTGACAGAGATCCAGAAAGTCTGCAATTAGGGAAAGAGTGTTTTTAGAGAAAGTGGTGTCTTGCAAGTATGCCTCCCCCAACCCTGGAGGAGCAGAGGGGTGCAGAGGGGTTGCTTCCCCTTTATGCCAAGCTGACTGAGGGTCCCCGTGGAGAGAAACCAGAGAGCAGGCACACGTCCACAGTCCCAGAATGCAGTGACCACCGTGTACCTCCTACCCGAAAGACCTGAAGGTGAGGAGGAGGTGCCTGGCTAAAGCAGCCAGGTGGTCACATCCCGACAGCCTGTTCAAGGTGGGAGATTCTGTGGACCAGGTGCGGGGCTGGGAGAGCCTGGGATCCTCCCAACCAGACCACCTGCAGCGAAAGGAGAATTTAGAGGAAGAGTTCTGGTAACAGCTCATCTCCAGGAGCTGGAGGTGGAATTACAGACAAAAGACCAGCCCTAGGAGGTGTTTTCACTGGAATCAAAAGAACAGCAGTTGTGAGGTCCTTGTGTTGAAGAAGTCTTGAAAGACCCTGAGGGCCGGGTGCCTGGCTCCCACCTGTAATCCCAATACTTCCAGAGGCTGAAGCGGGCAGATCACTTGAGGCCAGGAATTCAAGACCAGCCTGGTCAATATGGTGAAACCCTGTCTCTACTAAAAATACAAAAATTAGCCAGGCATGGTGGTGTGTGCCTGTAATCCCAGCTACTCCAGAGGCTGAGGAAGGAGAATTACTTGAACCCGAGAGGCAGAGGTTGCAGCGATCACACCACTGCACTCCAACCTGGGCAACAGAGTGAAACTCTATCTCAATCAGAAAAGAAAAGAAAAAAGAGAAAAGAAAAGAAAGAAGAAAGGAAGGAAAAGGAAAGAAGGAAGGAAGGAAAGGAAGGAAGGAAGGAAGGAAGGAAGGAAGGAAGGAAGGAAGGAAGGAAGGAAGGAAGGAAAGAGAAAGAAGGAAAGAGGCCGGGCATGGTGGCTCACTCCTGTAATCCCAGCACTTTGGGAGGCCAAGGTGGGTGGATCACCTGAGGTCAGGAGTTCGAGACCGGCCTGGCCAACAAGGTGAAACCCTGTCTCTACTAAAAACACAAAAATTATCCAGGCGCTGTAGCTCACACCGGTAATCCCAGCCACTAGCGGGGGCAAAGGCAGGAGAATCTCTTAAACCCGGGAGGTCAAGGTTCTTGTGAGCCGAGATTGACCCACTGCACTCCAGCCTGGGCAACAGAAAGAAACTTCATCTAAAAAAAAAAAAAAAGAAAGAAAGAAAGATCCTAAAAGAGCCCCCATGTGTCAAGTTTAAATTCCTATCAAACCCAGGGGATAGCGAGGCCAGCCTTCCACCTACCTGTCCAGTTACAACTGCTCCTATTCTCTCCGTGTCTTCTTCCCTCCCCACCGTAAGCCTGGGAAGCCAGAAACTGCAGCTGGCAAGCAAAGGGGTGCGCCGGGGGAAAACAGTATCCCACAGCCAGCCGCCTCCCCACCAGCAGTTGGGGGTGGGGAGAAGCTGTCATTTGGGGGTCTTGACTCTTAAATGGGACAGCACATTTTATTTATTTATTTGAGATGGAGTTTTGCTCTGTCGCCCAGGTTGGAAGGCAGTGGTGTGATCTCAGCTCACTGCAAACTCCACCTCCAGGTTCAAGCGATTCTCATGACTCAACCTCCCAGGTAGCTGGGATCATAAGCGCATGCTACCATGCCCGGTTAATTTTTGTATTTTTAGTAGAGACAGGGTTTTAGCATGTTTGCCAGGCTGGTCTTGAACTCCTGACCTCAGGTAATCTGCCCATCTTGTCCTCTCAAAGTGCTGGGATTACAGGCGTGGGCCACCGTGCCTGGCCTGGGACTGCACATTTTAGATCCTGATTGGAGAGAGAGGCCAGAGAGTCAAGGGCCCGCCTTAGATCTCATACAAGGCATGAATAAGAGCATTCGAACAGATTTGAACCAGCGGTGGGGGAAGATGAAGTGTCTTCTTCTGCACTCAATGAGTCCCACTGTTCAATGTACCAGTTAAACACAAAAGCTTTAAAAATACGCCAGGGTCAATTTCTCCCAATTTCAGGGAAACACAGTCAGCACATGCGTTCATTACGGCTCCATTTACACGTCCTGCCTCCCTTCTAGGTACCTGCTTGTGTGGAGCCAGTTCTAACTGTCACACTCATTAGTGTTCTATTTGTGATGTGGGTTTCAGGTACCGGGGAACCTCACCCTAACGTTACCCAGTGTCCTGGAAGGTAGTACAGATGCGCTCATTTGGGGCCCCATCCGTGGGGTGCTTAATTCTAGAAGAGTTAGAAGAACATCGCTTGCGTGTTATTCGATTGGATGGGTTCTGGGAACAGACCTCGGCATACGTTTGAATTTTTCGTATGCCTTTTATTTTTATTTTATTTATTATTATCATATTTTGAGACAGAGTCTTGCTCTGTCATCCAGGCTGGAGTGCAATGGCATGATCTGGGCTCACCGCAACCTCTGTCTCCTGGGTTTAAGTGATTCTCCTGCCTCAGACTTCTGAGGCGTGCGCCACTATACCTAACTAATTTTTGTATTTTTGGTAGAGACAGGGTTTCGCCATGTTGGCCAGGCTGGTCTCAAACTCCTGACCTTGTGATCCACCCGCCTTGGCCTCCCAAAGTGCTGGGATTACAGGCATGAGCCACTGTGCCCAGGCGTACTCCTTTTATTTTAAATGTTTTTTTTTTCCTTTTTTTTGAGACAGGGTCTTGCTCTGTGCAGTGGCACGACCTCAGCTCACTGTAGCCTCGACTTCCTGGGTTCAAATGATCCTCTCACCTCAGCCTCTTGAGTAGCTGGGACTACAGGATGTACCACTACACCTGGCTAATTTTTGTATTTTCTGTAGAGACAGCGTTTTTCCATGTTGCCCAGGCTGGTCTCGAACTCCTGGGCTCAGGTGATCCACCTGCCTCAGCCTCTTGAAGTGGTGGGATTACAGGCATGAGCCACAGACATGCCTGGCCTAAATGTTCTTTTTTTTTTTTTTAAGTTCACCAATATATATTTATTTCTGCATTAATTCTACCGCAAAGAACATATACGTATGTTTAATAAAGAATAAAATCAGAGGACAAGGGTAAAGGGGAGGACAAAATGTCTTCACAGGGTTCTCATTCTCAGAAAGAACAAAATAAATATTTTTATGGGCAGAAATATTTTTCTGGCACTAAATTCTACAAAAATTTCTCATGAAGGACTTTTAAAAAGAAGACATAACATGATGCAACGGACAGTACTTGCATCGAATTTTAGAGCAAACCCATAAGCGTACTTCACAGAACCAATGTGTGGTCCTCAGAAGCCGATGATTAAAGACATCTGCCAAATAGGAAATGTGACGGCCAGCAATTATGGACGTCAACAATACCAGCCCAGTCCTCCAACCAATTCCCTCATCTCCTTTTCAGAAAATAATCAGAGAAACTAAAATGTTTCCAGCTCTGAACCAGAATTCTTGACCTGTTCCATAACCTTCTCCCATACTGGACTTGTGATGAAAGCCAAGTGTCTGACTTAAGCTGACACATAATTACCCTTTACAATACATTGCAGATCGGACAGGCGTTGTTGAGCCATTGAGAGGGATACAGAAATGGAGACGAGACCTGGGCCCTTGAACAGGCTCCTGTTTTCGCCGTGTGGACTTGGCTGCCGTCCCAGCTCTGGTAGGTGTCAGCCACGGGGATGAAATCGCCCCTGTGTCTAATCCTTCCCATACAAATGCAGAAGGATGGCGGGCTGGCGGCTGGTCTCCTCCTAATCCCAGGAGGCGGGACAGCCAGACAGGATCTGGGGTTAAATGAATGGCATGTAGCTTCTCAGTCAGGGAATATGGCCCCAACGGTGACTCGTCTTTTCTTTTTAGTAATTTTTCTGTTGCAGTAAAATATGCAAATATAAAATTTACGATTTTGATCACTTTCATGTGTATAATTCAGTGGCGCTGTTTTATTTTTATTTTATTTTATTTATCTATTTATTTTATTTTCAGACAGGGTCTCTCTCCGTTTCCCAGGCTGGAGTGGCGCTACCACGGCTCACTGCAGCCTCAGCTTCCGGGACTCCAGCAGTCTTCCCCGTCAGCCTCCAGTGTAGCTGGGATCACAGGCATGTGCCACCACATCTGGCTAATTTTCATATTTTTGGGAGAGATGTGGTTTCACCATGTGGCCCAGGTTGGTCTCCAACTCCTGAGCTCAAGGGATCCAGCCACCTCAATGTCCCAAAGTGCTGGGATTCCAGGTGCGAGCCACCGCTCCTGGTCACTGGTGGTGTTTTTGAGGAAGGAGACCCCTTCCTCTTAAGCTTCTAAGACCACTTCCCCTTAGCCTTGCATTTCAAAAGGAGAAGTAAAAGTTGAAAATAGAAGGTACAAGGTCAGTGGAGGAGATAAAACCAGTGCCACTAGCCCGACCTGGAGGTCACAGATGAAACCCCCCCAACCCCAGTTCCTATCCTATCTATAGATCCCAGGCAAGGTATGGAGGAATCTTCCCCGGAAGGCGTTGTTCTTGCTTAATCAGGATTAGACCCCCACCTAAGTCACGTACCCCTTGCTTACCTCATTGATCACGACCTCTCACATGTACCCTCTAAGATTCTGAGCCTTTAAAAGAGGCCAGGATTTTCTAATCGGGGAGCTCAGTTCTCGAGACGCAAGTCTGCCGAGACATCCAGCCGAATAAAAAGCCACTTCCTCCCCAGTTCGGTGTTCAAGAGGTTTGTGCTCGGCCGCTCCTGCTTCGTTTTCACAATGGTAAGTGACCATCCCCACCATCCATCTCCAGAACGTTTCACGTTTCCAAACAGAAATTTTGTCCTCATTAAACACTAACTCCCATTTCCTGTCCCCTAACCCCCTTCTACTGTCTGTCTCTATGAATTTGCCCATTTTAGGTATCTCATATAAATGGAATCACACAATATTTGTCTTTTAGTGACTGGCTTCTTTCACTCAGCATCATGTTTTCAAGTTTCATCCCTGTTGTAGCATGTGTCAGAATTTTGTTCCTTTTCACGGCTTAGTAATAGTCCATTGTATGGATAGACCATATTTTGTTTATCCTCATCCATTTACAGACATATGGGTTGCTTCCACCTTTTGACTATTGTGAATATTGCTGCTATGAACATTAATGTACAAGACTCTGAGTCCATGCTTTCAATTCTTCCTAGGGTTGAAACTGCTGGATCACACAGCAATTGTATCGTTAACTTTTTTTTTTTTTTGAGACAGAGTCTTGCTTTGCCACCCAGGCTGGAGCGCAGTGGCGTGATCTCTGCCTCCCAAGTTCAAGCGATTCTCCTGCCTCAGCCTCCCTAGTAACTGGGATTACAGGCACACACCACCATGCTCAGCTAATTTTTGTATTTTTAGTAGAGGTGGGGTTTCACCATGTTGGCCAAGCTGATCTCGAACCCCTGACCTCAAGTAATCTACCCGCCTCGACCTCCCAAAGTGCTGGGATTACAGGCGTGAGCCACTGAGCCCAGCCTATATTTAACTTCTAAAGGAACTGCTAAACTGTTTCCACAGCAGTGGTACTATTTTACCATCCCATCCACAGTGCGTGAGGTTTCCAACACTTGTTATTTTCTTTTTGTGTTGCTGTTTATCATAGCCATCTTAGTGGGTATGAAATGCTGTCTCGTAGCGGTTCTCATCTGCATTTCCCTAGTGAATAATGATATTGAGCATCTTTTCATGTGCTTATTGGCCATTTGGATCCCTTCTTTGGAAAAGTCTATTCAAGCATTTCGCCAATTTTTGAATTGGGTTGTTTGGTTTTTTTGCTGTTCCGGTGTAGGCGTTCTTTATATATTCTGACTATTAATTATTTATGAGATACATGATTTTCAAATATTTTCTGCCAGTCTGCAGATTGTCTTTTCACTTTCTTGATGGCGTCTTTTGACACATAACCAAATGTGACTTTCTGCATATGTAAAAAATAATCATTGATCTGACAAAGATCGGCTAGGTATAAACTACTCTATATTCATCAATTCACCCATTGAACCAATAAACACGTAGAAGGAGGGCCTGGTGCTGGGTGCTGGGGAGGGGTTTACGAATAAGATACAGTAGCCTAGCCTGGCGTGGTGGCTCACATCTGCAATCCCAGCACTATGAGAGGCTGAGGTGGGAGAACTGCTTGAGTCTAGGAGTTTAGGACCAGCCTGGGCAACATAGCAAGACCCCATCTCTAAAAAAACGAAAAGAAAAAAGATATAGTATCCCCAGACATCTTACCTGCAAAGGTTTACAGTCTAGTTGACGAGACACTTCCCACAAAAAAGGCTGAAAAACAGTAACGATGATGTTTGTAGGTGCCATATGATCATTTCGTGCGTGTGAATTTCAGTAGATGGGATGGGATGCTCCAATGTCCAAGCAGGCTGTTCAGAGAAAGCCCCACAGGTTCTTCCTCACCTGCCCTACACCACACAACCAAATTTCTCACCAGCAATCAACAGCTCCATCCACGCAGTAGGTGCTGCGTGGCCTCTTAATTAGCACAAATTCAAGAGCATTACGTTTAGGTACTGACCTAATACCCCCAGTTCATTTAGTCTCTCACTGGGTCAATGTTATGTTCTAGGCAGGGAGCTCTTTTGTGGCTTTGCAATAGACTTAATAAAAACATCACCTTCTGCCTTTTCTGGAGGCTGTGCCATCAAAGCAAATCACAAAAACATTTTTCATTCAGCATCTACTTTGTGTTTAATATTGGTGCTCTGCTTACTTAATCTTGATTTTTAAAAACATTAATAGGCTGGGTGCAGTGGTACATGCCTGTAATCCCAGCACTTTGGGAAGCCAAGATAGGAAGATTACTTGAGGCCAGAAGTTCAAGTCCAGCCTGGGCAACATAGTAAGACCCTGTCTCTACAAAAAAATTTTGTTTAATTAGCTGGGTATGGTGGTTCATGCCTTTACTCCTAAGCTACGAAAGAGGCTGATGTGGGAGGATCACCTGAGCCTATATTTTTTAAAGGCTTATCTTAAATTCCTACGAAGAGATCCTCTAAGACAAATAAGATTTGTTTCTTGAAGCATTCGGTTTCTGGACTACAGTAGCAGAAACCCTCATCATGGCAGCGTCCTGGGCCTTGGATAAGGGAAAGCTAACCGGAAATCATGGTTGCTGAAATGATAATTTAAGTACTTGGGGAAATAGTATTTCTAAATGGTGAATATGAATTTTTGCACTCTGCATTACTTTTTAGCAACATATCTGTCATTTAAGGCACGATGCACTCATGCTTCACGGAGCTTAATGCCGCTGCCCCGCTGGCCTCCTTGCTCCACTTGAAGCTGGGCTCGTCTGTGAGAGTTGAAGCTACCTGGCCATAGCCATGTCTCCCGGCTCCCCCAAGAAACGCTTCAAGAATTGGGAGGAGCCAAAGAAACATAAAATAAATAACAACAACGGGTCGGGCATGGTGGCTTATGCCTGTAATCCCAGGACTTTGGGAGGCCAAGGCGGGTGGATCACCTGAAGTCAGGAGTTCAAGACCAACCTGGCCAAGATGGTAAAACCTCATCTCTACTAAAAATACAAAAAAATATAATAAAAAGAGGCAGGGCATGGTGGCGGGCTCCTGTAATCTCAGCTACTTGGGGGCTGAGGCATAAGAATTGCTTGAACCCAGGAGGCGGAGGTTGCAGTGACCCAAGATCGCACCACTGCACTCCAGGTTAGGCAACAGAGTGAGACTCCATCTCAAAAATAAAAAATAATAAATAAATAAATAACAACAAAGAAAAACAAAAATAAAAAATAAAGAATGGGAGGAGTCAACTGTTTGAGCCAAAAGCCCAGGATGCATCTTTTTCTTTCTTTTTTTCTTTTTTTTTTTGGAGACACAGTCTTGCCTTTCTTGCTCTGTCGCCCTGGCTGGAGTGCAGTGGCACCATCTCAGTTCACTGCAACTTCTGCCTCCCTGGTTCAAGCAATTCTCCTTCCTCAACCTCCCCAGTAGCTGGGATTACAGGTGTATACAACCATGCCCAGCTAATTTTTGGTTTTGGGGGGCTTTTTTTGAGACAGGGTCTCACTTTGTCACCCAGGCTGGAGTGTAGTGGCACTATCTAGGCTTGCTGCAACCTCTGCCTCCTGGGTTCAAGAGATTCTCGTGCCTTAGCCTCCCAGTTAGCTGGGATTACAGGCGCAAGCCATAATGCCCAGTTAAGTTTTGTATTTTTAGTAGAGATGGGGTTTCACCATGTTGGCCAGGCTGGTCTCAAACTCCTGACTTCAAATGACCCACTTGCCTCAGCCTCCCAAAGTGCTGGGATTACAGGTGTGAGCCACCACACCCAGCCTAATTTTTGTATTTTTAGTAGAGACAGGGTTTCACCAGGTTGGCCAAGCTGGTCTCGAACTCCTGACCTCAAGTGATCCTCCCGCCTCAACCTCCCAAAGTGCTAGGATTACAGGTGTGAGCCACCGCATCCAGCCAAGGC
>CAUYLG010010036.1:0-15773 GCA_963573385.1 Cacajao melanocephalus
CAAAAGAAGACATATATGAGGCCAACAAACAAATTCTCATTATCACTGGTCATTAGAGAAATGCAAATCAAAACTACATTGAGATACCATCTCATGCCAGTTAGAATGGCGATCATTAAAAAATCTGGAGACAACAGATGCTGGAGAGAATGTGGAGAAATAGGAACACTTCTACACTGTTGGTGGGAGTGTAAATTAGTTCAACCATTGTGGAAGACAGTGTGGTGATTCCTCAAGGATCTAGAAATAGAAATTCCATTTGACCCAGCAATCCCATTACTGGGTATATATCCAAAGGATTATAAATCATTCTATTATAAAGACATATGCACACATATGTTCACTGCAGCACTGTTTACAATAGCAAAGACTTGGAACCAACCCAAATGTCCATTGATGATAGACTGGACAGGGAAATTGTGGCACGTATACACCATGGAATACTATGCAGCCATATAAAACAATGAGTTTGTGTCCTTTGTAGGGACGTGGATGAACCTGGAAACCATCATTCTCAGCAAACTGACACAAGAACAAAAAATCAAACACTGCATGTTCTCACTCATAGGTGGGTGTTGAACAATAAGAATACATGGACACAGGGAGGGGAGCATCACAAACTGAGTTCTGTGGGAGGTGACTAGGGGAGGGACAGTGGGGGGTAGGGAGTTGGGGACAGATAACATGGAGAGTAATGCCAGATATAGGTGATGGGGTTGGAGGTAGCAAACCACATTACCATGTATGTACCTATGAAACAATCCTACATGTTCTTCACATGTACCCCAGACCCTAAAGTGCAATAATATATATATACACACATATATATATACATACATATACATATATACATAAAGAATTTGTACATTAAAAAAAGTTACGTATAGGCTGAGTGCAGTGGCTCACGCTTGTAATTTCAGCCTTTGGGGAGGCTCAGGCAGGCAGATCACCTGCGGTCAGGAGTTCGAGACCAGCCTGGCCAACATGGTAAGACTCCATCTCTACTAAAAATACAAAAATTAGCCAGGTATGGTGGTATGCGCCTGTAGTCCCAGCTATTTGGGAGGCTGAAATAGGAGAATCGCTTAAACCCAGGAGGCAGAGGTTGCAGTGAGGCGAGATGGTGCCACTGCACTCCAGCCTGGGTGAAAGAACAAGACTCTGTCTCAAAAAAAAAAAATTACGTATATTATATACCAATTCTATAACTATGTATGAATCTATAGAGATATTTCTATGAAGATATGCATTCTTTCAGGCTCTTTCTCCTTTGGAATCATATTATTAAATATCATTTTGTAATTTTTTCTTTTTTATTGTAAAGTAAACATCATTCCATGCTATTAAACATTCTTTAATAACAACAACAAAAAAAGAATTGGTGAATAATGGTCCACTTCACCATACCCCCTTGTTCTGTCTTTCTATCCTGAATTCTATATAATAATTAAGGGCATCACAAGCCACACAGTCTCTCAGGCTAAAACACCCGGAAATGGCTTTGACATATGCACATCCACAGTTCCCTGCATCTAGTCAATTACTGTTTTCTGAATTCTTTTCTCTCCCTTCCATCCCTTCTTTTATTTTTATTATCATTGCTTGACTGTAGGTTTTAATTTCCTTTATATTATTACAAAAGTTTATGTTATCTTATAATAATATAAATGTTATAAACATACATGTAATTTAAACATAAATGTTATTTTTAAGTAATTGATATGTGCTCTAAATTGGTTTCTCTGCCCCCAACTTCGCCCCACTGTTACCCACTGTTCACATTTTACTTTCTCGGGTACAATTCTGGTATTTCATACTCTTCTGAAAGATCTCTAATTATTTCTCATTTGCAGAGATTAAAATTCCTTTGCATGGAATACAAGTCTTTTCATAATCTTCTCCCAACTTATTTTTTAAGTTTAATTGTCTTCAATCCTCAGCATGAGCTCACACTCCAAATATGAATAACTACTTGTCATTCCTGTATAATCTGTGTATCTGTATATAGATTTTACCTTTAGGACTTTCTCATAACCACCTCTTGCATTTCTGTCTGTGATTTATTTGGACTCCACTTCACATTTCACATTTCTGGGAAGTCTTAACTGAGTTAGTCCTTCCTTCCCTTGTCCCACCACATTTTATGAATCTAATGTATTATTTGCAATATATATACACCATATTTTTATCACTTTGAACTCTCTGAGCTGGGCATTATTATCTCTATTTTACTGATAAAGAAATCAGGGTTAAGAAAACTTAAGCAACTTAATCAAGGCTACTGTACTTTGTAAAAGAAAAGGACAATGTTCAATGACAGGTGCTTTTGACCCTATGGAGTGAGTTTTCAAATGCTATGTTATAATGTTTCACAATGTATAATTACAGATTTTTGTGTCTATTTACTTTTCTACTTGTGTGAATTAATCAAAACAGAGACCTAGTTTTTATTCATTTTTCCTATGTTACCAACTGGTATTCTTGTCTCCAGATATCTGTTAGATAAATTATAGAAGGAATAAATAAAAACTAAAGCAAATTATAGAACAACTGATTGTCCATTGAAAGGTACCTAGGAGCATAGGAAAAGGAAAACAGCAACAATAACAAGCTGAAATATAAATAAAAGACCTGGAATTCTGGAATTAGAAAGATTAGAATTGAGAGATAACTTATATGGGGAGAAATTATAGGCCTTTTCCTAATGGATACCAAGAATTGCCTTATAGATCCAAACATGTGCCCCTCTAGAATTTCCAACAGGCTAAAGAAGACAATCTCAATGTATTATAGTGAAGGTTTTGTTTCATTTTCTTCCTGCTATAAAAATGACTCTGTTCTGGTTTGAGAGAGAAAGTGTTTACTTTTGCTTTTTGAATAATTTTCTGGGAAAAACTTCTATGTTTATGGTGAGGGAGGTGATGGAAAGCTTTATAATTGGCCTTATGATGCAGAACATTTTTAAATTGCTGTAAATAAATCATAAAGTGCTTTTCTTTTTTAGAGGTCTGATTCCTACTTCTCTGATTCCTACTTCTCAGGTTGTAATTGTTAACATAAACCCTTTAAGGCAGTTTGTCATCATCTCCACCTGAATGTTCTATCTTGTTTTATCTGTGATATTTATCTTGCTTTATTAGCTTAAAGAGCCCTTGGCTACTCTCTAATGAGAGAAAATCAAGTTTCTGTAGCCTAGGTCACCCTCTATTGCCTGAAGGTAGGAAAAAGAAAGTTCATTGGAAGATAATTAACAATAACAAGAACAAAATCTAGCAGACCAAATCTCCTTAACATCCTATTGTAATTACCAAGAATAGCCTGCCTGATACTAAATTTTATTTTTGCATGACCAAAGTTAAAAAAAAAAGAAAGAAATAACAACTGTATAATATTTTCCCTTAGGGAATTAGCCTTATCTTGGTATTCTCTATCTCTTCTGTGATCTCTAAATGCTGACAAATCTGCTAAACAACAAGCCCTGGTGCTTCCTTCTGAACCCCCAAGTTCTTTCCTTCCAGCAGTTGGCCTGGGGCAAGGTTTTTCAATCAGTGTCAGCCTCAGGCCGGCAGCTTGCATCCTACTGCAAAATTTATGGAGCATGCTGATGAGAACAATGTGGTTCCCTGGGAAGAAGACTGGGAATTGGCAGAGGGGTTTTGTAGGTCTGAGCTCTGCTGCTGGGCCATTGATTGTTCCTTCATCTGGTTGGACTTCAAAAGGTTGCATGCATCGTTATCTGTTTTGCACTCCTAACCAAAAACTACTTCGGGAGCACAAGATGCTCCTTAAAATACATTAGAGGATTTTCCACAACCCATCTGCGCTTTGCAGCGATCACTCCTTTTCTAGGCTTCAAGTTACTAGCATGATAGGGGAGAGAAGACAGTGATGTATTTGACTGGTTAGTTACCTTATTTGTCTTGATGCAAATGACCAGGAGGTAAAAGAAAGAATGAGTTATATTAAATGGTAGCAAAGCATCTGGCACACTGCCTACCATATAGTATATGCAACTGAGTACTTGGAGGGGAAATTAAGTGTAGACTCTGAAATGTAGACTCTGGATTTAAATTCTGGCACTATTCCTTTTCAGCTGGGTGGACATTAGCAGGTACTTAACCTGCTAGTGTCTCTGTTTTCTCAGCTAAAACAATATTAATGCCTCCTAGGAATGGTTTAAGGACTGTGAGAAAATGCATGCATATTCTTATAAGTATGCATAGCTAGTGCTAAATTCATATATTTTCTGAAGAAGAACAACAAATAGAGAAAGTTGATTCTAGCCACTTTGAAGGTCTGTTTTCTCTCATTCTTCAAATAATATTTGAGATATGGCTAGGAATACTCACACTTTTTTATAGCCATTGTATCCCTGAATGTTACCTAAGAGAAAAAGATCTGTTTCATATACACACACCATATATATATGGTGTTTGTGTGTGTCTTTCATATATATCTCACATTTATAAGTCATATACATACATCTCACATATATTGTATTTTATACTATACTTAATATGTTATGTTATATGTTTTTATATATAAACATTTCTTATATGTATTACATATAAATTGATTTTTCATGTATAGATACATTACATTATATAATATTATATGAAATCTTATTTTTAAGCCTACTTTTGATACTTCTGCTAAGTTTGAAATCGGTATGTTTGTAGAAAGGAGAATAACTAATTTAAAATCTGAATGTCGAGATTGTGGTCATATTTGTGTTTGCTGCCTGAGAACTGGTATTTTGATATTACCTGGTTTTGAGAGGGTTTCTTTTATTTACTTTTCAGGAGACTATTTCATTTGGGTGAAAATATTGTATTCCAAGAAGCGTATTCTGACTTTTTGATTCAGCATAAAGGTGGAAACCATCAGAGTTTAAATATAAGACAGGTGGGAATGATGATGAAAAGTTTTACTTATAATTTGCTTGGCTCACATTATCAGTGTGAGTTTGCAATTCAGTTTTTGGTTAGTTGATTTAAATTCAGGTCTTCTAAGAAATAAACTGTTGAAAAACCATGAGAGTTATTGATCATCTTCAGTGATATATACAACAAAGCAGTCCAAGGAATTCTTAGATGTGTCCAGACGCAGTCAGTTCTGATTAGGTATAGGTTGTGTCCAAATTATAAATCAAAAATGGCATCTGCATGTAGTAGAAATGGGAGAGGAGTTGGAATCAGATAGAGCTGGATTTGTTCTTGGTAAAGACTGAGTTGCCCACTGCTCCCTATTCATATATTGAAATCCTAACCTCTAATGTGATGGTATTAGGAGGTGAAGCATTTGGGAGGCGATTGGCCACAAGTGCTCATATATGGGATTAGTACCCTTGTAAACGAGATCCGCAAAGCACTCTCTTGCTCTTTCTACCACGTGAGAACACAGCAGCAAGACATGATCTATGAACTAGGAAGGAAGCCCTCAGCAAATATCAAATGTGCAGGCTTTTTGATCTTGGACTTTCTAGACTCCAGAACAGTAAGGAAATAAATTTCTGTTGTTTATAAGCTACACAGTCTGTGGTATTTTTGTTATGGTGGCCAGAATGAACCAAGACAATTCTTAACTTCGCCACTTGCTGGCTGGTGACTCCAGAGTTTTAGATTTCTGAGTTTTCTTGTTTATACTTAGTGACCTTAGTATTATCTCTCTGAAGCTCACTTTCTATATAGGGATAATTATACCTTCTTGCTGTTGTGCATTCAATGAAATACTGCCTGGGAAATTAGACAAATAGCCAACTTAAAAATTTTAATAGTGATTTCACATTTGCAGTGATATAGATTCTATCACTAATACAGTATCAATTAAAACTGTTAAAACATAACTCAAGTTTAAGTGAGGTAAAAATAACACAGGTTTTTGAGGTAAGATTAAGTGAGCCTGAATTTTAGGCTTTATTTGTTTGTCTGATAATGCAGAGCAAGTTAATAGATATTAGACTCTTAGTTTCCTTACTGGTAAAATAGAATATAGTGAGCCTGAGGATTTACTAATCTATCTAGATAGTGTTCCATGTATACTGTATTTCTCATTTTTTATTAAAATATAACGTTGCTATTCTACTTTTTTGCTAAAACCAAAATGAATTGAGCCTTAAGTAACTGATTTATGTGGCAAGTTTGGTGTTTTTTGCATCTTTTTCTTTTGCCTTAAATATTCTTCTTCTCTTTCTTCTATATCTAGTAAACCTTTAGTTTTTATTGAAAGCCTTCCTCAATCTGAAATATTACCCATCTCTCTTTATATTAAGATAATGAAGAACGAAGACTTTTAAGAATATATTCTCTTGGACATTATTTTACCCATATGCATGAGTTTTTGTGTTTAATCTTCACAACACCCTGTATTTTGAGTATCTCCATGAGATCGAAGAAGTAAAATGATGGATTTAAGATCACACCACTCATACATGATAAGGAAGTAGTGGATCTGGAATTCTAACCCACATTTATATATCCCTAAAGTCTTGAGCAAATTGGATTTTTTTTTTCTCCTGTCTTCCACTTCTCCCAAGAGGACTAGTACTCATCTTTCTTTCAACACTTATGCAATGTGGTGGGATCATTTTCACATACTATCTTTTCTATTAAACTATGAATATCTCAGTGTCAGCAGCCAAAGTGTGTTCATCATTGCACTCAATCTTGCAGCACTTTCTGGCGGATATTAGATATTCAGTTAGTGCTTGGGTTAACATGTGTACCAAACATTGACATCCAGTTTCCAAATAATCAATTTATCACACAATAGTTACTAACAAAATGATGCTTACCAGGGTGTAGTCTTTCTTCCATTATTCAGAAGATTCTATAGGGCAAAGAAATGCTTTAGGAAAAACGCATAATTATGAATATTAATTATTAGCAACCAGTAAGCATAAAAACATGTTTCGTTTCAAGTAATATCTTCACTGTTATTGTCTGTAAATTTCTAAGTTATCCTATGATAGTCACATTTTTTGACAGCTGTCAGTATTTCAATCTTAGTCTGGACTATGCAGACTTGGATGCATTATATATGTGTTTTCCCAGTACAGTATTTGTAGTGAGATTCACAAAAAGATTATTTGTGCAATTTGCATTAGATAACCTGAAGTTAAAAAGATTCTACATATTCTAGTATCCTGGTATTCACAGAAAATTAATTAAGTTAAGTTAATAAGAGAGTCAGACATTTCTCATTAAAGTCAGCAATTTAAAACTTTAAAAATAACATCATTTTCAACCATATATAGGAGAAACAAAATTTACTGACCTCATTTGATTGGTTATCTATTTTTGTAAGTCCCTGAAGTAGCAAACAATTACTCTTGTCAGTTTTTGTTACAGTCTTGGAAAGATCTAGGGCAACCCTTTTTCATTTTTTTTCTTTCTTCAACATGTTTAAATGCAGACAACAAGGACACTTCACAGGCTTATGCCAAAGACATCAATCGTTTTTTAATGAGGCCATAACCCTGAGTAGGTCATGGAATATTAAAAATAAATGAACATATTGCTGTCACTAGGGGTTGTCACTGGGGCTGAAGGGTATCGATGAGGAAACACAATACCAGGAGGCAATACACTGAACTGCCTACATTTCAAAAGGCAGTTAATTAGAAAATGTTATATGAACGACTCTTGCCCACGTCGTTGGTGCACTCAGGTTATGTCTGTGTGGGTAAGAGAACCATGCTCTTCTTTTCTCAATAGAGGACCTGTTGGCCGAGACACATGACCAGGCTTTATCTGCACAGTCAATTGGGAGAATTAAAAGGTCATTCATTCAATAGGAAAGATTTCCCTTTTAGTGGCCCTGTCTAGCAGGGAGATTATCCTCATGAATGAGCAAGAAGGAGAACAATAGTTTGTGAGGACCTAGATCCAATCAATGAGAAAACTGAGGAAAAGAAGAATTGAAAGATAAGATAGGGTGTTACTATAATGACATTTAGGAACTTCAGCTTCAGCTTCTCATCTGCTCCTGTAGTCCCATCTTTCACTGCTCACTATCACACAATTAGTGCAGAAGCAAGATGGAACTCACTTGTTTTCCTATTTACACCTGCTCTATTTTATGGGCCGGCTATTGCACATGTTGTTCCCTTAAGCTGGGACATCCTCTTGCTTATCCTCCTGGAAAATGCCTATTTATTATTCAAGTCTGGTCATGTCTCACCACTTCTGTAAAGCTGTCCTGACTCAGCTGGGCAGTACTAGTCCATTGTGGAGACCTGTGGCAAAAATAATTATGACCGTCTACCAAATTTCCATAGTGAGGTGTTTTCCCCGGGAAGCAGCTTCTTAAGGAGGAACTGCAATTTCCAGATTCCCTGTCACCTAAGTGGAATCCTTTAATTAGCCTTTTCCATAGCCTGTGAGCAGAAATCATATGCATTACTTTTGGGTTAAGGTGTTTAAGAAGTGACTGTAGCTTTTTCCTCCATCTTCCATCCGAATACAGTCATTGAAAGAGCATAGAGGATGCCTGAGGAAGAAGATGACTGAATAATACATAGAGAAAAGTCATCTTTCTGCTATCTGAGAACACCTGCATGCAAGCTATTAAAATATGGAATTCATTAGTTTTACATCCAGGATTTCCCTTAATAACATAATATCTGAGACTTAGTTTAATACATATATGCCATAGAACCAGCATTTTAAAATTAATTGGCTATTTCTTTGCATACCTTATTTCTTAGTAGACTTAGGAAACATGCCCTGTCACTTTTGTAGCTCAATTGCCTAGAAAACTGGTCACACTGTAATAAAGACACAACAGCAAAGGATGAATTAATGATGATCTCATAACTACTCTTTAATGAGAACCTTTACTGCACAGTGGCATATGACATTTATCTCCTTTAAACCTGCAACATCTGTGCAGTGAGTACTAAAATCTGTGTTTTCCAGAAGGTCATAATCGTTTATTCATTCACGTATACATTGATTCCTGATTCTGTACCATACAATTTGCAAGGACCAAAGACAAAGTTATGAAAAGAGAGGTGGTTTTTGTTCTCTCAGAGTCTGTGGTTAATACAGTTCATTCATTTACAAATTTTGTCTTCAGTGTTTCTGGGAACACTTTTTAAATTATAGATCTCCACTGCTCTGTAAGTTTAGAGTCACATATCATACAACATATTCTTCAAAGCCAATGCTGTTTCTGAATTAAAGAATTATCAGGTTTTCTTATGTTCTATGAAAAACATTGATAGTGAAATCAGTTGATGGGGCTTTTTAGCTGTCATAATTTTTCAAAATTATTTTTTGTTCCAAAAATGTATGAAATCAGTGCTACATATTGATATAGTGAGAAGAGTTCTCACTGTATTAGTCTTTGTTTTGAAATAACTAGTTAATTATGTAAATTTTAATTGCATTCTTCTCTCATAAATAAATGTTTACAGATGACCTTCATGTCTACAAAACTAACAAATAGTATAATATGTAATTTCTTCCTTCCCCAGGACTATGCAAGCTAATAAAGCTATTCCTATACCCATGTAATAATCTTCTTTCTGCTTGGAGTATGAAATTCAGTTGGTTAACAGTTAAAATTCACAGTACAAGGTCAATCATTATGGATGACACTAGCTTGAAGCTAAGCTTCCTCCTTGTCTTTGCCTGGTGTCAGCTGAATTTTTCTGTGAGTGTAAATCTTATCAATACCCATCCAAAGAAACTAGCTTGAAAAATAATTGAGAGTGCATTTGGGCAATGACCAAACAAAGCTTTTTGTACTTTGAGTAAATTTCAATGAGTGAATAGCAAATAACTCATTTCAATAGCTAAGTGCAAGCATTTATATAGTAGGATAGACTACAAATATAGGCTCTTTCATCAAAAGCCAGTGAAGGTGGTTCCAGTAGCTGCAATTCCCCAGGAAAAGAAATATAACATAGTCGTTATGAGCACAGGTAGCTAAATGACTTCTGTCACTATGCAACTGATGAAATTCAGATTATGAAAATCATCATCACAAGACTTAAAGATGATAATGGATGTACAGTTCTTACCCACAGTGACTGGTGCATATTGAATTTTACAATGGATTGTAGGATAATATTCAAAGTTAACATTTAAAATTAAATGTTAACTTTGAATATTATCCTACAATCCATTGTAAAAATGTAACTTTCTAACATATTTGAAATAGATCAGATGAGATTGGACAATATTTCAGGACTCCTGCTATTGAATATTAACATTCAAAATTTCCCAAGTCCTATAGGTGGAGTGTCCCTGATCTGAAATGCTTGGGACCAGATGTGTTTTTAGATTCCAGATGTTTTCAGATGTTGGAATATTTGCATAGACATAATGAGATGTCTCAGGAATGAGACCCAAGAATAAACACGAAAGTCATTTAAGTTTCATATACACCTTATCCACATAACATAAAGGTAATTTCATACAATATTTTTAATAATGTTGTGCGTGAAACAAAGTTTTGATTGCATTTTGACTGTGCTCCATTATATGAAGTCAGGTGTGGAATTTTCCATTTATAGCTTCATGTTGGTGTTCAAACAGTTTCAAATTTCAGATCATTACACATTTCAAATTTTTGAATTTGGATGCTCAACCTATATTTTCAAGGTTCCTGAGTCTTACTTGATTCATATGCTGCTACCATGAACAAAAGTTTCTCTGAGGAGCATTATGCCTGGATAATGTTTGAGCATCTGCTGCATAGCAAAGCAGGAGAGATGAGTTTTTCTGCAGATTCTGTAACAATGTCTTCATTAATTATTTTCATCAACTTGGAAAAAGATTATTTGACATATTTTATCTACATTTTTTTTCTTTATCAGCCTTATGCATAGCTTATTTCTTGAGAAGAAAAAAAAAGATTCTGTTAGTCAAATTATTTATAGGTCTGCTCAGTACTATGTATAATATCTTAAAAGTGTCTTAGTAATGGTATTTTTATTTCTGACTTTAAGAAATAAATTCCATTAACTCATAATAATAAAGAAAAAAAGAAGAAGGAAAAGGAGGGGAAAGGTGGAGGAGAAGGGGAAGAAAAGGAAAAAGCAATTACAGTATCAAGGATAAGAATAAGGGAAGGAGAAAGGAAGAATATAAGTCAATGAAGGTATTTTTTTTTGGAGACTCTAAGTAAAATCATCTTTGATTTGCTTTTTCCATTGCCTAAAGCTTTTATTTGGTTAAAGTCAGATTATCACTTTTCTTAGGAAACAAGAGGCTACAATTAAAAAAAGTTGATATAGGTAGAAAATTTCCTGCTAAATTAAATTCTATGATAATTAATCAATCTTGTATATATTCAATTTCCTGTGAAATATAAATAACAATGTAAAATTTCCCAAAGAAAATAGAGTGAATTTTGAGTCACATTTAGGTTCAAATCCTAGCACCTACTTATATGACTTTCCCTTGGGAAAATGACTTTAACTGATTGTTTTTCCATCTACTGGGAATAAGTTTGCCTATTTTATAGATTCATTTTAGAGAAAAACAAAACAGTGCATAAAAAAATACCGAGCAGAAGGCCACACACATAGCAGATTTGCCAGATATTTTAGTTTTTTTCTGCCCGCCTTCAAGAAACTTGACTTTTCATTGGTACAATGTGGCTTGAACATATTATTTGCTTAACCATCTATTAGGCTGTCTGGGATTACAGTGAAATGTAAGCTACTCAGATAGGAAGTTACTCAGAGAATTTATGAGAAGGACAATGCCAGGACCTTATGTATAAGAAGGGATTGGGGCTGGTTGCTAAAAGGAAAAGTGGAAAGGGCTTTGCTAAAATGGAAACTGGTGTTTTAAGGAGTGGCAATGGAACCAGAGGTGACTGGGGAAAGAAGAAGAAGGAACTAACATTTCTTAATTCCTATATTGAAAGCAAAGCCACTGTAGCTGGATTGCATCTCTAGATTTCTCTTCTCTGAGAAGGGTATCTCTGAAAGAAAGGCAGCAGCCCCAGTCAGGGGCTTATAGATAAAACTCCCATCTCCCTGCCACAGAGCACCTGGGGGAAGTGGAAGCTGTGGGGACAGCTTCAGCAGACTTAAACATTCCTGACTGCCAGCTCTGAAGAGAGCAGCATATCTCCTAGCATGGTGCTCGAGCTCTGCTAAAGGACAGACTGCCTCTTCAAGTGGGTCTCTGACTCCCCTGCCTCCTGACTTGGAGACACCTTCCAGCAGAGTTCAACAGACACCTCATACAGGAGAGCTCTGGCTGGCATCTGGTGGATGCTCCTCTGGGATGAAATTTCCCAGAGGAAGGAGCAGGCAGCAATCTTTGCTGTTCTGCAGCCTCTGCTGGTGATACTCAGGCAAACAGGATCTGGAGTGGACCTTCAGCAAACTCCAGCAGACCTGCAGCAGAGGGTCCTGACTGTTAGAAGGAAAACAAACAGAAAGGAATAGTATCAACATCAAGAAGGATGGCTACTCAGAAACCCTATCAGAGGGTCACCAACATCAAAGACCAAAGGTAGATAAATCCACTAAGATGAGGAAAAACCAGTGCAAAAAGTCTGAAAATTCCAAAAACCAGAATATTTCTTCTCCTCCTAAGGATCACAACTCCTCACTAGCAAGGGAACAAAACGTGATGGCAAATGAATTTGATGAATTCACAGAAGGAACCTTCAGAAGTTGGGTAATAATAAACTCCTCCAAGCTAAAGAAGCATGTTCTAACCCAATGCAAGGAAGCTAAGAACCTTGTTAAAAGTTAAAGGAATTGCTAAATAGAATAACCGTTTAGAGAAGAGCACAAATAACCTGATGGAGCTGAAAAACATAGCACAAGAACTTTGTGAAGCATACACAAGTATCAATAGCCAAATCAATCAAGCAGAAGAAGGGATATCAGAAATTGAAGATCAACTTAATGGAATAAAGCATGAAGACAAGATTAGAGAAAAAAGAATGAAAAAGAATGTACAAAACCTCCAAAAAATATAAAACTATGTGAAAAGACCAAACCTATGTTAGATTGGTGTACCTGAAAGTGACAGCGTAATGGACCCAAGATGGAAAACACTCTTCAGGATATTATCCAGGAGAACTTTTCCAGCCTACCAAGACAGGCCAACATTCAAATTCAGAAAACCCAGAGAACACCACTAAGATACTCCTCGAGAAGAGCAACCCCAAGGTTGCTCACATAATTGTCAGAATCACCAAGGTTGAAATGAAATAAAAAATGTTAAAGGCAGCCAGAGAGAAAGGTCGGGTTACCCACAAAGAGAATACCGTCAGACTAACAGCAGATCTCTCTGCAGAAACTCTACAAGCCAGAAGAGAGTGGAGGCTAGTATTCAACGTTCTTAAAGAAAAGTATTTTCAACCCAGAATTTCATATCCATCCAAACTAAGCTTCATAAGAAAATAAGAAATAAAATATTTTACAGACAAGCAAATGTTGAGGGATTTTGTCACCACCAGGCCTGCCTTATGAGAGCTCCTGAAGGAAGTACTAAATATTGAAAGAAAAACTGGTACTAGCCACTGCAAAAACATACCAAATTGTAAAGACCATCGACACTATGAAGAAACTGCATCAACTAACAGGCAAAATAACCAGCTAGCATCATGATTACAGGATCAAATACATATATAACAATATTAACTTTAAGTGTAAACAGGAAAAATGTCCCAATTAAAAGAAACAGACGGCAAATTGGTTAAAGAGTCAAGACCCATCAGTGTGGTGTACTCAGGAGACTCCTCTTACATGCAAAGATACACATAGACTCAAAATAAAGAAATGGAAGAATGTTTGCCAAGAAAATGGAGAGCAAAAAAAGCAGGAGTTGCAATCCTCATCTCTGATAAAACATACTTTAAACCAACAAAGATAAAAACAGACAAAGAAGGACATTACATAATGGTAACAGGATCAATGTAATAAAAGACCTAACTATCTTAAATATATATGCACCCAATACAGGCACTCCCAGATTCATAAAGCAAGTTCTTAGAGACCTAAAAAAGACATAGACTCCCACACAATAATAGTGGGAGACTTTAATACCCCACTTTCAATATGAGACAGATCAATGATACAGAAAATTAATAAGGATATTCAGGACTTGAACTCAGCTTTGCACAAGCAGACCTAATAGACATCTACAGAACTCTCCATCACAAATCAACAGAATATACATTCTTCTCAGTACCACGTTGCACTTATTCTAAAACTGACCACATAATTGGAAGTAAAACACTCCTCAGCAAATGCAAAAGAATGGAAATGATAACAAACAGCCTCTCAGACTATGGTGCAATCAAATTAGAACTCTGAATAGACGAATAAGAAGTTCTGAAATTGAGGCAGCAATTAATACCCTACCAACAAAAAATAGCCCAGGACCAGATGGATTCACAGTCAAATTCTACCAGAGGTACAAAGAGGAACTGGTACCATTCCTTCTGAAACTATTCCAAACAATAGAAAAGAGGGACTCCTCCCTTACTCATTTTATGAGGCCAGCATCATCCTGACACCAAAACCTGGCAGAGATGCAACAAAAAAAAGGAAATTTCAGGCCAATATCCCTGATGAACATCAATGCAAATATCCTCAATAAAATACTGGCAAACCGAATCCAACAGCACATCAAAAAGCTTATCCACCATGATCAAGTTGGCTTAATCCCTGGAATCCAAGGCTGATTCAACACATGCAAATCAACACCCCTTCATGCTAAAAACTCTCAACAAACTATGTATTGATGGACCTTATCTCAAAATAATAAGAGCTATTTACGACAAACCCACAGCGAATATCATACTGAATGGGTAAAAGCTGAAGAATTCCCTTTAAAAACCGGCACAAGACAAGGATGCCCTCTCTCAACACTCCTATTCAACATAGTATTGGAAGTTCTGGCCGACGCAATCAGGTAAGAGAAAGAAATAGAGTATTCAATTAGGAAGAGAAGAATTCAAATTGTCTCTGTTTGCAGATGACATGATTATATATTTAGAAAACCCCAAAGTCTCAGCCCCAAATCTCCATAAGCTGATAAGCAACTACAGCAAAGTCTCAGGACAGAAAAGCAATGTGCAAAAATCACAGGCATTCCTATACACCAATAACAGACAAACAGAGAGCCAAATCATGGGTAAACTCCCACTCACAATTGCTATAAAGAGAATACTGTAATATTGGGGTTCAGGGGTTCAGGGTGCCCTCAGCTCCCCTGAGAGGATGTTTCTCCAGATTCTTGGTCTCCTGACCCCTCAAGAATGAGAGAGGGGACCATGGCACAGTGTGCAGTAAATGCCAGACTCAAAAGTGTTTGTAGAAATTGATTTATTTAGAGAGAGAGAGAAACAGGAGAAGAAGAGAGAAAGAAACAGCTAACTCTCACACTGAGTGAGAGAATCCAGAAAGATGGAATCCAGGAGAGGAAAGTAGCTTCCACACTGAGTGGAAGGGAATAGGGAGAGATGGAGTTTAGGAGGGGAAGACAGACTTCCACGAGAGAGTGTGGAAGGGGAGTCCAGAGGGAAAATCCAGGATAGAGAAAAACAGCTTCCATGAAGGCAGTGTTTGTGGAAGGAGACCCAAACATGGAGTCCGAAGGGGTGTGGAAGATGAGGACTTTTAGCCTGGGAGGAATCCCCACCTTCTCCAAGACCCTAGGCCAATGAAAGGAGTTCCTTAGAACTTCCGCTGGAGTGATTGACTCTTAGTTTCTTCCCGCACCCGTGAAATTCAAACATAAACCGTTAAATCCTCCAGATGGAAAGAGATGGGAGGGGGGCATGGCACT
>CAUYLG010010037.1:0-13690 GCA_963573385.1 Cacajao melanocephalus
GCACTAGAAGCTGAAGTAGACTGCATAGAGAGACTACATAGAAAACTACAAGATGTGTGAAGTTGCAAATAATGATGAAAAAAATCATGTAATGGGTAACTGATACATAGAGTATTACCTAAACCAAGTTTTTCCCTTACAACTCCAAATGTGCAATTTGATAAATTACATAAGTGGTTAACACACAAACTGTGAATGCAATGCAAACAATATTAAATGATTGATGAGGAGACACAGATACAAGTTTTAGCTTGCATTTGATGACCTTTAAGGGCGTTTATTAAAGAAAACAACAAATGAAGACATGAACTCCAGTGAGACGAAAATCTGAAAATACATCTATGTATGTATAAAGACATACATATTTATATGTACAAACATGTATTTCTGCTGTAGCTTTCCTGAATTAATGTCAGTTAAATTAGAATGGTGTGTGGAAAGATGTGTTTCCGTCTTTTTTTTTTTTTCCCCATTTCCTAGAGCTGGAATAAAATATCCATGTTTTATGGGACATGAACTTGGCTTTGTCTCTTGGTTTTTGTTAATGTTAATTCCTCTTAAATGTCTAAAAACATCTCTAACTATTTGAGAGGGCCATATGCTACACAGGCTTTCTAATACTGCTTAGCAGTCCTTCCTAAATGGTTCCTAAATGGTTCACTGTTGTGTTTCCTGGAAGAGGTATTACAAACCTTTTATTCTCCTCAAGCCTCTTATAACTGCCAAATTGACTGTGCCTCCTGTTTCACAGATAAAAAAGTAAATTATTAAACATGACTATTCCCAGCTTCTTCCCATCTACCGTCAAGACTTACCTCTTTTCAGCCATGCATTCCCCTTTCTAAGACTAATGCTTCTGTTTGTGTTCTTGATCTCATTCCATCCCCGTCTAAGACCATAATCCACCCTGTTTAATTTCCAGTCTTTGGTTTCTCTTTTTACTAATATGTTTTCCTCTACCTCTAAATAGCTTTAGGACTTCTCTATCTTAAATCAGCAATAAAAAAAACAAGACAAAAACCGTTCCTTAACTCGGCGTCTTCCCTTGAACTGTTTTTTCTCTCTCCTTCCTGTGTGCTTTACTTCTTTAAAAAGTAATTAGTACTTTTTGACAAAAGTAAATATTGTTTCTTTTTTCCCTACTTTCAAGTCCTCTCTTACTTGTGACATTCAGGACTCTATACCTACTTAATTTTTTTTTTTTTGAGATGGGGTCTCGATCTGTTGCCCAGGCTGGAGTGCAGTGGCACAAACACAGCTCACTACAACCTTCATCTACCAGGCTCAAGCAATCCTCCCATTTCAGCCTCCTGAGTAGCTGGGACTATAGGCACCCACCACCATGCCTAATTTTTTTGTATTTTGGTAGAGACAGCATTTTGCCATGTTGTCCAGGCTGGTCTAGAACTCCTGAGCTCAAGCAGTCCTCCCAACTCAGCCTCCCACAGTGCTGGGATTACAGGTGTGAGCCACTGCACCCAGCCCCTACTTGAATCTTTATGCCATTGTTGATTGTTCACCACTCTCTCCTTGAAACTCACTTATTCCTTTGCTTTCTATTTTTCCTGCTTTTGTTATTCTTCATTTTTCTTCTCTTGCTCTGAATCCCTTAAATGCTGAGGCTGCTCAAGTTTCATCTCTAGTGCTATTTTCTCATTCTATATGTGCTCTCATTTTTATTTAACATACTTCACTGGCTTCAGTCACCATCTATCTTATTATTATTCATATTTTCAGCCCCCATATCCCTCTAGTGCTGTAGACCTTTATTTCTACTTACTGTATTTACCTAACATCCCATAGATATGCCAATGTCAATATGCCTAAAACAAAATTGTCTCTACCTCCCACTCCTTCAAATCTATTCTGCCTTCTCTAATCCTATCATTACTCTCCCTCAAGTCATAATCATCACTTTTCTGGGTTTCTGTAGTAGCCTTTGGGCTAATTTGCTTACCATTACTCTTGCTCTCTCTCACTTCAGAATATGTCCTGCTTGCAGGTAACAGTAAACTAGTTAAACAAATATTTAATATTAGCTTAAGAAAAAAGCCTATTTATAGCCTGGAATTTCTCAGTATAGGGTTAGGACATTGGCTCATTGGTGCTATCAAGGACCTAGACTTTTTCACTTTCCACTCCGTTCTCTACAGTATGCTGGTTTGTCACCTCATGTTCACAAGATGTCTGCTGTACCTTCAGGGAGCAGATACACATTCAAAGTAGGAAATAGCAGATAAAAATATGCACAGGATGCTTCTGACTCTCTTTTATCAGCAAAGTAAATGCTTTCTTAGAATCTCCTCAGAAGACTTCTGTGTATGTTTGAACCAGTGCTTGTCATATAGCCACACACTTAGCTCAAGGAAGATAGGGAATAGGGAAATCATGTTTCTTTTCCCCTGTGGAGAGGAAGGCAAGGGTTAAGGGATTGGGAACAGGTGTTGAGTTTAAGCTAACACAGTGTCTGCTACCCTATCCTTCTAACCCATTTGTCTGTTATGATGTAGTTGTCTTTCTGACACCTATAATGGATAGTTGTCTTTCTGAAATCTTTAGTGGCTCATCATTGCCTGCAGAATCAAATCAGAACTCCTTAGTTTGATATACAAGGCCCTTCATATCCAATTCCAGCTTACCTTTAATCTATTTTCCCTCTCCGTACCCATCCTACTGCTAATGTGTATTATGTTGTCTTTATGACCTATCATTTGTTTCTTGAACATGCTTTGTTCTTTATTGCCTCTTTTCCTGCCTGTGCTAGTGTGTCCTCTCAAAATGTTCTTCCATCTTATCCCGCTCTACATTCTAACTTCCTACCCATCCTACAAGTCTGATTCCAGTGTCATGTCCCCTTTCTCAATCCTCCAGGGTAGAACTTAGATTATCTTTTCTAGAGACAGAGTCTCGCTATGTTGCCTAGATTGGTCTCAAACTCCTGGCCTCAAGCAGTCCTCCCACCTCAGCCAAACAGACATGAGGGACTGTGCTCAGCCTTTTCTTAAATTAAAGGTATATGATATGGCCAGGTGTGGTGGCTCACACCTATAATCCCAGCACTTTGGTAGGCTAAGGTGGGTGGATCACCTGAGGCCAGGAATTCAAGACCAGCCTGACCAATATAGTGAAACCCTGTCTCTACTAAAAACAAACAAAAAATACAAAATTAGACAGGTGTGGTGGCGCATGCTTATAATCCCAGATACCTGGGAGGCCGAGGCAGGAGAATCACTAACTCGTGAGGCGGAGGTTGCAGTGAGCTGAGATCGTGCCATTGCACTCCAGCCTGGGCAACAAGAGTGAAACTCTGTCTCAATCAATCAATGTACATAGTATGTCTTAGTTTTGATTTAATATGAGTATGTCTGAGATCTGATCCAAGGTTTTAAAAAATTGATTTCAAATACTGGAGGTAAATTCTGAGGAGCTTACTTATGAAAAACTAGCAAGTGATAGTTGATATTTATAGATACAGTACTTACACAATTTATGTAATTAACATTTTCACACAGACAAGATTCCCTGTGTGTATGGCTGAATAATTTTTGTATAGTTTCTATGCCCATGAAATGCCTGGTAGATAGTAGGAATTCACATGTTCTGCCATGCTGGTTGCAGCACAGGACACAAAAGTTAGAATTATTTCAAAGGACTTATACTCTACTAGGAAAGAGAGAAACATAGAAATATAATGTTGTACGGGTTATGTTCCTTAAGAGAAGTACAACCAAAGCATTATGGATGTTCAGAGATAAAATGTAGTTCTGGGATGATGTCAAGAAGGCAGTGGTACTTAGGCTGCTCGAGGTAGGGAAGCAACTTAATTGCTAGTTTTTCATAAGTAAGCTCTTCAGAATTTATCTCTAGTATTTGAAATGAATTTTTTAAGCCTCAGATCAATATATTCAAACACTCGTATTTCATCAAATCTAAGGCATATCCTATACCTTTAATTTTTAAAAAAGAGCACAGTTGCTTATGTCTGGGAGGCTGAAGTGGGAGGATTGCTTGAGGCCAAAAGTTTGAGACCAGCCTGAGTAACATAGCAAGATCTTGCCTCTAAAAAAAATGCTGCCAGGTGATAATTACATTTATCCCAACATCAGATATGTCAAATGATGAAAAAGAAGCATCTGAAATTTGATGAAATATGTGGGTAAAAAATAGCGCAAAGCTAAGTATAAGTGATTTTCAAATTATCTGCTCTTTTGGATTAGCACTGCTACTAGCTATTAGAATATTGGTTTAGATAATGGAAAGTTGACTAGCTCTACAAAATCTGTTTCGAAATAAAAGATCTGCTCAAAAAAGAATGTGATGATCGCTTGCTGTATTGTACAACAGAGTCAAACTGCTGTTAGACTCAAGTGACATTCAAATGTTGGAGGCTCTGTTGGGATGAGTTGTTACAAGGCCTCTTTCATTCTTCCTCTGTGATTTTCAGGAGTTCTTCTCTGTTGAACCTGAAGAGACGCCAGCCCTCCTCAGAGGAAAGGTCTAAAGCCCCTCGACTAGTATAGTAGGCAATAGAAGACTGGTTCCAAATGACAACACGAAAGTGCATGCAGCTACATTGGGTTTGGATGGCAATCTGTTTAAAAACACACAGGCAAATATTACTCTCATTTCGATGTATAGTCTTTGTCAAAAGAAACTATCATGAGAGTGAACAGGCAATCTACAAAATGGGAGAAAATTTTTGTAATCTACCCATCTGACAAAGGGCTAATACCCAGAATCTACAAAGAACTTAAACAAATTTACAGGAAAAAAAACCCCATCAAAAAGTGAGTGAAGGATATGAACAGACACTTCTCAAAAGGAGACATTTATGCAGCCAACAAACATATGAAAAAAAGCCCATCCTCAGTGGTCATCAGATAAATGCAAATCAAAACCACATTGAGATACCATCTCACGCCAGTTAGAATGGCGATCATTAAAAAGTCAGGAGACAACAGATACTGGAAAGGATGTGGAGGAATAGGAACACTCTTACACTGTTGGTGGGAGTGTAAATTAGTTCAACCATTGTGGAAGACAGTGTGGCGATTCCTCAGGGATCTAGAACTAGAAATACCATTTGACCCAGCAATTCCATTACTGGGTATATACCCAAAGAATTAGAAATCATTTTATTATAAAGACATATGCACACATATGATTATGGCGGCACTGTTCACAATAGCAAAGACTTGGAACAAACCCAAATGCCCATCAATGATAGACTAGATAAAGAAAATGTGGCACATATACACCATGGAGTACTATGCAGCCATAGAAAAGGATGAGTTCATGTCCTTTGCAGAGACATGGATGAAGCTGGAAACCATCATTCTCAGCAAACTAACACAAGAACAGAAAACCAAACACCTCATGTTCTCACTCATAAGTGGGAGTTGAACAGAGAGAACACACGGACACAGGGAGAGAAATATCACATACCGGGGCCTTTTGGAGGGGGTGTGGGGCTAGGGGAGGGATAGCATTAGGAGAAATACCTAATGTAGATGATGGGGTGAAGGATGCAGCCAACCACTATGGCACATGTATACCTGTGTAAACTGCATGTTCTGCAGATGTACCCCAGAACTTACTATTTAAAAAAGTATAATCTTTGTTAACACATATATTTTATTGAGGGTCTACTCTATGAAAGACACTATGTGTGAATAATACTTCCAAATATAGCAGTTAACTGCAATTTTATGTAGATATAAAAAAAAGTCTCACTGTTATGAGCTTTGAAACCCCTCTTATTAAAAGCTCAAAACTGATTTGCAACCCTTTATTGTATAGAAAAGGTTTACCTACCCAAAGAACACATGTTCTCATATGTTCCAAAATACAAGAAGATCTTGCTTTTATAATCTTGTAATATGCATACTGTGGGCCTGTTTTATGAATAAAAATGCCTTCTAATATCCGTCCTGGTTATTTTCACTTGATAGCAAAAAGGGTGTATAGTGTGGTTGTGGATTATATGTAAATCAATTTTAATTGAATATAACTCATATACTCTATATGAATCATCTGATTTGAAAATCCAGTTTACTTTGGGTGGAAATTTGAAGTACAGGGGTTATGTTCAAATGGTGTGATTAATGATTTATGCCCTGTGAATATTTATTGAAGAAAAGGTTAATGTATAGAATATCAATACTAATTTAATACATACCTGACTTAGAATCTTCAGCATTTCAGCTCCAATACCTAGACCTTTTAAATAGACAATGCAAAATGAAAACTGAAAATTTCACTTAGTCAGTTATTTGCTTTAGTTAAAAAAGATAATATCTAAAACTCTGTGTCTGGTTTTTGTATATTATTAATAGCTTGTGGAAACACAACTCATGAATGCTTTCATATCTCTTTTTCCTAATTGGAATGAGGTACTAAAGGTCATAGAAGAGTTTGGGTTTATTTTAAAGATCAGTGAAGAAGTGAGTCTCTGCCACTATTGTCTTATAACAGTATATTTCTTATTTATTTTTACTGAAAACCACCTAAAATTTAAAAGCATTTTTTTAAAGATAAAAGTATACCTCTGTGGCCAGGCACGATGGCTAACACCTGTAATCCCTGCACTTTGGGAGGCCAAGGCAGGAGGATCACTTGAGCCCAGGAGTTTGAGACCAGCCTGGGCAAAACAGAAAATTAAAAAGAATTTTCTACAAAAAATTAAAAAGAATTAGCTGGGTGCTGTGGCACATGCCTGTAGCCCCAGCTACCTGGGAGGCTGAGGTGAGAGGATTGCTTGAGTCCAGGAGGTTGAGGTTGCAATGAGACGTGATCACACCACTGCACTCTAGCCTGGGTGACAGCAAAACCTTGTCTCAAAAACGAAATAAAAAAATATATATAGCCATGTGATAGCTTGGCTTATTCAGACCTTGAGAGGAGCTAATAAAATGTTTTTCTAATCTGTGACTGAGTCTTCACTCCATGAAAGAATAACTAGAATAGTGATCAAACTCATTAAATTATAGCAATAAGTTACATTAACTAAAACACCATATGTAAAGCCCTATCTCATTAAAATATGTCATTTTCATTTTTAAAGTATAAGTAATATCATAAATTGTAGTTTTACCTTGGTAAGCTTTTGTGACATAAAAGTCCTCTAGGTAAAGTACCTTACCAATCCGTGAGTCATATGTAAAGTAGTACATGGCAAATCCAACAGTCAATTTGTCTAGGAAGAGAAAAGAAAGAGTGTAGAAAGGTTGTGTTGAATGTTCGCCAGTTCTTTACCCCAAAATTGAATGTCTTTTGGTGTTTAACTATCAAAATAATAAATGCTCACTGGAAAAAATTACAGAAACGTATAATGTAGAGGGCATAAGTCCCTTAAAATACAACCTTTAGATTATAAGCCTTCTTTTTACAGTGTGGGATACAATCTTTCAAATAATTTTAGCTGGGTGCAGTGGTTCATAGCTGTAATCCCTGTGCTTTGGGAGGCCATGGCAGGAGGGCCGCCTGAGTCCAGGAGTTTGAGATCAGCCTGAGCAATGTAGTGACACCCTGTCTCTACAAAAAAGAATTTTAAATTAGTTGGACATAGTGGCATATGTCTGTAGTCCCAGCTACTTGGGAGGCTAAGACACTTGTGGAAAGAAATTGGAGTTGGAGGCTGCCGTGAGCCATGACCGTGCCACTGCACTCCAGCCTGGGTGACAGAGCGAGACTGTCTCTTAAAAAAATAATAATGCTTATACAAACATAAGTACATACCATGCATTTTCTTAAAAAAACTGGATTTATATACATATTCTTCTCTTCTGCTTAATAGTAATTATGTGCTACATAACAGTACTATGTTTTCAGCATGGAAAAAATATACTGCAGATTAAACTGGAGAAGAAAGATTTACTCTACCTGATGGATTTTGTTGACTGTTTGCTTCTGCAATCAGGCAGTAGAAAAGGGGAGTGTCCCCAAAGCCATCTCTGAGTAAATCTGAAATATCAATTCATATATAGTATGTCAGAAAGTTTATAGCAGAAAGAGGGAGATGGTAGATAGGAAGCAATAGGAATTTCTCTCTCCACCTGGATAGCAATTGTATTGGTGGAAACTGAAGTGAATATTTTGGAACTCTGGAGTTTATCTGAATGCTTGCAACTTACAGGAGACGGCCTGGCTGGTAAACTGCAGTTAATTTTGGTCAAATTCAGCCATCAGTGAGGTGGCAGCTACCCAGCACCCAGGACCCTCTACTCCAGTCCCACGGAAGGCAGCCATGGGAACAGCAACCTGTATTTCTGTAGCAGTTTGCTGGAGCAAGGGTGACCAATAAACATCTTGTCCTCAAAATACTGAAGTTCTGTGTTTTGGCTTTGGATTGTTACTCTTATCACTGAGGTGAGGATTTGGAGGTTAACCACCATTGTTTCAACTCCCAGGAGCTGAAGTAGCTTCCAGGAGATTTAATGGAGCTGCCCCGTTTTGTGAGACATTTGGGAATTGAAAACACACATACAAGGGAATTTAGAAAGTCGCTGTGTGTGACTAGAGAAAAACTCAGACAGGACCTGAGAACACATTAAGCTTTCAACTCAGGCTGATCCCTAACACAGAGACACCCTATAATGCTTTAAAAGAAACTTCATCAAATCCTTGGGGAAAAGGAGAGTCTGATTTCCAAAGTTACCATAGTATAAGTTTCAAATGTCTAGCTTTCAACAAAAATCACAAGAAACAATGGTCATTCAAAGGAATAAAATACATTAACAAAAAGCATACCGGAAGAAAGCCAGATGTTTGACTTAACTATGAGCTTAAAACATCTGTCTTAAAGATGCCCAAAGATATAAGACATGCCCAAATACAGAAAAAAAGATACATAAACAAAATGATAATATAAATATAAATTATTTTTTAAAAATCCCTCCCCCTAACATTCTGAAGCTTAAAAGTAGAATAACTGAAATGAAAAAAAAAATGCACTGTACTGGAGGGATTCAAAGGCATATTTGAATAAGTCAAAGAAACAATCCATGAACTTGAAACTAGGCCAGGTGAAATTATTGAGTCTGAAAAACAAAAGGGATGAGGAAAAGTGAACAAAACCAAAGGTGTCTGTGGAACATTATCACCATCAAGTGGAGCAGGATATATCTTGTGGGACTTAACAGGAGGCAGAAGACAGACAGAAAAAAAGAAAAGGAAAGAAAAAAAGAAAGGGAGGGAGGGAGGAAGGAAGGAAAGAAGAGAAGGAGAAAAGAAGGAAGGAAAGAGAAAAAGGGAGGAAGGGAAAGAAAGAAAATTTGAAAACAGCTGAAAACTCTTGTAGGACTTACAGGAAGGGGAAGACAGAAGAAAAAGAAAAAAGAAAAAGCAAGAAAGGAAGGAAGGAAGGGAAGAAAATTTGAAAAAACAGCTGGAAACTTTCCAACTCTAAGTAGGATACACCCAAAGAAATCCATACCTAGACACATTATAATCAGTCTCAAAAGCTAAAGACAGAGAATCTTACACAGCAATAGAGAAGCAATTTGTCATATATGAGGGATCCTCAGTTAGATTACCATCTGATTACCTATCAGAAACCTTGGAAGCCAAAAAGCAGTGGACTAGCATTTAAAGTCCAGGGGGCTGGGGGAGTGGGGACTGTCAACTAAAAATTTTATATCCACCAAAAATGTCCTTCAAAATGAGGGAGAAATTAAGACATTCCCAGACCGCCCCCCTCCAACCACCCCCCAAAAAAAAAACTGAAGAAGTTTATTACCATTAGGCCTACACAGCAAGAAATGCCAAAAGGGGTCTTTCCGGTTGAAATGAAAGTAAGGTAGACAGTAACTCAAAGTTGTATCAATAAAGATGCCTGGTAAAGACAGATATGTGAGCAATAATAAGAAGTAGTATTGTAATTATGTTTATATAGTTGACCCTTGAACAATATGGGTTGGAACTGTGCAAGTATACTTATACTTGGATTTTTTTCAAACACAGACAAAAAACAGAATATTCATTGGAGGAGAAACCCAAATATGCAGAGAACTGACTTTTCATATATGTGAGGTCAGTAAGACTCACTGCAGGACTTGACTATGCATGGATTTGGGTATATGCAGTGGATCTTGGAACCAATCCCCTGCATATACTGAGAGATGACCCTAACTCCACGTTTTGTTTTCTATATTGTTTAAAAGACAAATGCATAAGAATAATTATTAATTTTTATTTTTCTGAGACAGAGTCTTGCTCACCCAGGCTGGAGCGCAGTGGCATGATCTCAGCTCACCACAATCTCTGCCACCTGGGTTCAAGCAGTTCTCATGCCTCAGCTTCCCATAGCTGGAACAACAGGCATCTGCCACCATGCCCAGCTATTTTTTTACAAAGTATTTTTAGTAGAGATGAAGTTTTGCCATGTTGGCCAGGCTAGTCTCGAACTCCTGGCCTCAAGTGATCCACCCACCTCTGCCTCCCAAAGTGCTGGGATTACAGGTGTCAGTCACCATGCCCAGCCTAATGTATGCTATTTGGCACCCCATGTTTAAAGATGAAATCTCTGACATCAATAACAGAAGAAGTGGACAGACTGACTCACTGCAGGACTTGAGTTTCCATGGATCTGGGCCTCTCATATATATTCTTCATATATATATGAAGAATTTTTGTATGATATTGAAGTTAAGTTGGTTTAAATTCAAATTAGATTGTTATAACCATCAAATGTAATCCCCATGGTAGACAAAAAGAAAATATCTATAAAATATACATATAAGGAAATGAGAAGGAATGAAAATGTTTCACTACAAAAATAAAATACAAGTAAAGGACTAATGGAGGAAAGTAGGGACAACCAAAAACTTTAAGGCATATGGAAAACAAACAGTTACATAGTACAGGTGAGTCCTTCCTTATCAGTAATTACTTTAAATGTAAACAGATTAAACACTCCTGCTAAAACACAGAGATAGGCAGAATGGATTAAGAGGGGAAAAAAAAACAAACATGATCGAAGTATATACTGTCTATAAGAGACATACTGTAGATCCAAAGTCACAAATATGTTGAAAATGAAATGATGGAAAAAGATATTACATGCAAATAGTAAACAAAGAGAGCTAGGGTGGCTATACTAGTATCAAACAAAATAGACTTTAAGTAAAAAACAGTTACAACAAGGGACATTATGAAATGATAAAGGGGTTAATTCACCAAGGACATATAGCATTCATAAATATACATGCATTGAACATCACAGCTCCAAAATATATGAAGGAAACCCCGACAGAACTGGAGAAGAAGTACACAGTGAGACAATAATAGGAGATTCAATACCCCACTTTCAGTAATTCATAGGACAATCAGACAGAAAAGTAGATGACTTGAACACTATAGACCAATTGTACCTAACAGACATATACAGAAAACTCTATCCAACTACAACAGAATACACATTTTTTTTTTCTCAAGTACATATGAAACTTTCTTTAGGATAGATACATTAGGCTACATACCAAGTCATAATAAATTTTAAAACCTCAAAATCACACAAAGTTTTTTTTTTCTAACCACAGTACAATGATACTAGAAATCAAGAGCAGGAAAAAACTTGAGAAATTTACAAATATGTGAAAATTAAACAACACACTGTAAAACAACCAATGGATCAAAGAGGAAAGTATAGGGGAAATAGGAAAACACTTAAATGAATGAAAATGAAAACACAACAAACAAAAGCTTATGAGATGCAGTGAATGTAGTGCTCTGAGAGAAAATTATAGCTGTTTTTTAAAAAAGAAAAATGATCTAAAACAATAATCTAACTTTATGACTTAAGGAAGTAGAAGGAGAAGAGCAGTAGACAGATCCAAGATGGCTGATTAGGAGCAGCTCAGGATTGCAGCTCCCAGTGAAAGCATGGAGGGTGAGTGGACGCCGCATTTCCAGACGGATTTTTATTGCCCACATACCAGGAGATTCTCAGGCGGAGGATCCCCACGGGTTACCAGCGCGGCTGTTTGGGCCTGTGCAGCTGTTTTGGCTGGAGCCCTGGCATGACTGTTGCGGCATGGCTGTTTCGGCCTGCACGGCTGTCTTGGCCAGCTCCCCGGCGCAGCAGTTCTCTGTGGGCATCGTTTTAGCTGGTCATTGGAGCTACGGGAAGACAGACTCACCCATTCAACTGATAGAAAAGGGAATTGAAACAGGGAGCCGGGCCAGGAGAGTCCTGGGCGAAAAAGCACCACGAATCTCAGCGCGGCTGTTTCAGCCGGCACAGGTGCAGTGGGTCGCCACACGGGAAATTGCACAGATCTTGGTGCCTTTTCAACAGGTGACTGGAACACCTGGGAGACAGTCGACCGTTAGCTCTGAGGCAGGGAGCCAGGTGATCAGGCTCGGCTGGTCCCACCCCCACAAAAAAACAGCAATCTGAAACGCTCTGGATTGAGAGTTTCACAGCAAGCACAGCTGAACCCAGGATGGTCCAGCTCTGTGGCGGAGGGGCGTCCACCATTACCGAGGCAGTCCACCACTATGGAGGTAGTCTGCCATTGCTGAGGCAGCCTGCCATTGCCTAGGCAGCCCACCATTACAGAGAGAGTCCACCATTATAGAGGCAGGCTGCCATTGCTGAGGCAGTTCTAACTATATCCGTATAAACAGGATTGCAGGGAAGTTCACACAGCAGCTGGGAGGAGCCCACAGCTGCTCAGCAGAGCCTCTGTAGGCAGACAGTGACTAGGCTGCCTCCTGGCAGGGCAGGGCAGCCCTGAAAAAAGGCAGCAGGACAACGGAAACTCATAAACAAAGCCCTAAATCCCTGGGGCAGAGCACCTGAGGAAAAAAAAGGGGGGGTTTATGAGTTCTGCTACAGCAGACTTAAATGTACCTGCCCAGAAGCTCTGAATGAACAATGGAGCTCACAGCTGTCCTATAAAGGACAGAGTGTCTCCTCAAGCAGCTCCCTGATCCCTATATACCCAAAGAGTCACCTCATAAAGGAGAGCTCAGACTGACATCTGGCAGGTATCCTTCTGGGACAAAGATAGCAGAAGAAGAAACTGGCAGCAACCCTCATTGTTCTGCAGACGCTGCAGGTGATCCCCAGGCAAGCAGGGCCTGGAACGGACCTCAGCAGTCCTACAGCAGAGGGGCCTGAATGTTAGAAGGAAAACTAAGAAACAGAAAGAAATAGCTTAATCATCATCAAACTGGACATCCACTCAGAGACCCAATCTGAAAGTCAACAACTACAAAGATGACAGGTGGATAAATCCACAAAGATGGGAAGAAACCAGCGTAAAAAGAATGAACGCACCCAAAACCAGAACACCTCTCCTCCTACAAGGGATCATAACTCCTCATCAGCAAGGGAACAAGGCTGGATGGAGAATGAGTGCAAAGAATTGACAGAATCAGGCTTCCGAAGGTGGGTAATAAGAAACTTCTCTGAGCTAAAAGAACATGTTCTAACCCAATGCAAAGAAACTAAGAACCTTGAAAAAAGATTTGATGAAATGCTAATGAGAATGGACAAATTACAGAGGAATATAAGTGAATTGATGGAGCTGAAAAACATAACACATGAACTTCACGAAGCATGCACAAGTTTCAACAGTCGAATTGACTAAGCAGAAGAAAGGATATCAGAGGTCGAAGATCAACTCAATGAAATAAAACGAGAAGGCAAGATTAGAGAAAAAAGGGTAACAAGGAATGAACAAAG
>CAUYLG010010039.1:0-23034 GCA_963573385.1 Cacajao melanocephalus
CTTTGCAGAAGTTATGCATCAACACTTCATCCCTTCCCTCAGCTCAACAGCCTCCAGGTGAGAGGTGAAACGTGTATGGGCTCAAGCTCAAAATGGCCATGGTACAGTTAAGCACTGTGAACGGGAGCGATCCCCACAAGAAGTTAAATAGTTTCAGATTATTGCCCAATTGGAAATGCTGCTTAACTGGTTATTAACCAGTGTAAACTATTAAAATATGTATCCAACTGATTAAAATTAATGTCCCAGATTATATTTCAAAAGGTTCACTTAAAACTTCAGCATTCTATATTTATTTTAGATATTTATTAGAAGAATATTTTTACTAGCAAAACAAGATTTTTCTTTAAACAGATATAATTACCAAAAGTTGTCTGCACTGAGATTAAACATTATATGGGTCACTGATTTTGTTTCTACTCTTACTAGTTTTATATCTCCCTTGGTGAGAAAGGTATTCCCCTCAATGTGTTCAACATAGCAGCTCTAGGAAGACGTTTAGAAATGTTCTTAGGAATGGAACAATAGTCCTTTGTGAATCAACATTTTAGTAGCCTCAAGAACCAACATTGAAGGCTGACCTGCTCCCCCTTTAAGTTCCGTTTCTTTTCTGGAAAGCAGTCTGGGAAACTACAACATAGACTTTGGAGTCACACCGACTGGGCTCAACTCATGTAGCATCACTTTTTAGGTATTTCATACTCTGTGCTTCATTTATCTATTAATATGGACGAAAATATGTACTTTATTACATATTATTGTGTATGTATTGTGAGGACCAAATGACATAATGTATAAGTGTCTGATCCAGAATCAAAATTATTAATGGTATCCTATTTTTATTCTTGGGATAGCAGAATACCTTGAAAACAGATGAACTAACTTATGTAAAATTATGAAGATAAGCAGTGCGTTAAGCTATTTGTCTTTCTGTTTATAGTTTACATGCATTTCTTCTTTCTTCCTTTATCCTGACTACCTCACTTCCTTTCTTCATATCCAACACTTGAAGCTTGCTTTCTTTTGGATTTTAAATTCAGAGTTACAGGAATATTGATTTACATTTATTGGCTGATATTTTGCTTCTGCCATGTTCCCTTTTTAGCCTCCAGGAGCATACAAAATAACTTCTATGATAAATAATTTGAAATGTATCTTACTTTGACAGTGGTAAACTTATGGTAAACTTAGATATACATCTAGTTTAAGACAAATGTTGTGTGCATTTTATATGGGTATATTGTTAACCTATTCTGACTAGAATTTTCCTCTAAAACATAGTATATCAAATGTATATTACAATCTGAAAACCATTGTAATTAGAAATACAAATATTGAAAATTTTAACAAAAAAATACATGCCTAAAGAAAGCAAATTCACTACTACAGGTAACATTTACAAAGCCTACATTCTACCAGGCTTTTGGTGAAGCCCGTTTTGTATATTCTATCATTTAATTCTCACAACAACACTGTGAGGTATGTACTATAATTGTTGTAGGTTATAGAGGAGGCCAGTGAGACTTAGACAAGCAGATTTAGTAACTTTAAGTCCTACAAGCGGAAGAGCTAGGACTCAGTCCTGATGAGCTGTGTCTTTGTTCCTTCTTCTAATCAGTAATTACTTTCTCCACGGTATATACCCTCTACTCACAATTTAATGTAACCACTGCTGTGACTTGAAAACAGATGTACACATGCTGGTTATGTACCTTTGATGAAAAGTATTGAGTTGAACCTAGCTGAGCGCTTGCTTAGAATTCCTGTATATCCATATAGGAGATTATTTTCTTATGCACAGTTTTAAAGTTAATGCATGATTAAATGATTGATTGATATATTGAAATTTGCATGCTAGTATACTATTGTTTGTATTTTCTTCTCAGTACTAGTGAATTTGATGATCTTAAATACTAGTTTATATTTGCCACTCATTTGAGGTTTTCCATTTCTGCCCTACTTCCTCCTTTTTATCATTTCCCTATTGTTTTCCTGCTTTACTTATGCTATGAAAGAGTTCTTTGTATTAGGTCAAACCATATGTGATTACTATTCTTGTCTGTAAAAAGTGTATGATTTCATAGGATGGAATCTAATTTTCATTGATATTAAACCATTTTAGTTTTAGATGTGTACATCTTTTTTATTCTGTTGTCTACATTAACATTGTACCTTTATTTTTAACAGAAATCGTTCATTTTAATATAAGCAAATCCATTAAATTTTTTAACATATGATTTCTGTTAAGAAGCCCTTTCCAGTGCTAGTCACACAGATGTTGGCAAATGTTCTCCTTTCTCATTCAGGCTATCAATCCTCCCAAAGAGTGCTTTTGCTAATGAGACTCGGTTCTATTTTTCTGTATATAACTAAAGAATTTTCTAGACACCATGCATTTTGATCAGTTATTTTTCTTCTTTGTTTTACAAGATTGCCTGGTCATGTATTCTTTTCTCCTATGATTATAGGACTATTAGCCAATAACATCCTTTTTTCTCTTCTGAATGCTATGACTCATTCCTTCTCTTTGCTCTTCTTTCTGAAACCAAAATTATTTTTTTAAACCCTTAACTCTTTCATATTAATTTTAGTATATATTGTTTATTTCTAAGAAAAATCTGGATGAATTTTTGCATTGAAATCATATTAGTACATTAATGTATTATTTAATATCAAATTAATATAAAACATGATAATAAAGCAATATTTGATATATTTATAGCATGAATTTAATTTATCCCATTTGTGGATATGGTATATCTTCCCATTCTTTGGATAATTTAAATTTTTTTTCTTTTGAGGCAGGGTCTTACTCTGTCACTCAGGCTGGAGTGCAGTGGCACAATTATGGTTCACTGCAACCTCGTCCTCCTTGGCCCAGGTGATCCTCCCACCTCAGCCTCCTGAGTAGCTGGGACTGCAGGCACCTGTTCCCATGCCAGTCTAATTTTTTTTCTTTTTCTTTTTTTTTTTTTTTTTGAGATGGAGTCTCACTCTGTTGCCCAGGCTGGAGTGCAGTGACGCTATCTCGGCTCACTGCAACCTCCACCTCCTGGGTTCAAGCGATTCTCCTGCCTCAGCCTCCTTAGTAGCTGGGATTACAGGTGAGTGGCACAACAACTGGCTAAAAGTTTTTGTATTTTTAGTAGATATGGGGCTTCACCATGTTGGTCAGGTTGGTCTCAAACTCCTGACCTCATGATCTGCCTACCTCGGCCTCCCAAGTGCTGGTATTGCAGGTGTGAGCCACGGTACCCAGCCTGATTTTTATATTTTTTTGTAGAGATGGAGTCTTGCCATGTTGCCTAAGCTGACCTCAAACTCTTGGGCTCCAGTGATCCTTCTGCCTCAACTTCCCAAAGTGTAGGGATTATAGGCTTGAGCTGCTTTGCCCATCCTTCCTTTTAATATCCTTTATTAAAGTATGAAAATATTCTCTTTTAAGGTTTTGTTAATTCTTTGTTAATTCCAACCTGATGTGATCATGAGATACTTTTTTTTATATACCCAATATTACAAATGTAGATAATATCAAATGTTAACACAAAAGTGGAGAAATAACTGGAACGTGCTGCTGGTGGGAATGTAAATTTGCACAGTGACTCCAGAAAGCAATCTGGAAGCTCTTAGTAACTTCAATATGCATGTATCCTTTGCAAGAACATTTCACTCCTGGACAAACTAATGCACAAGTCAATGAGGAGACATGACATGCGTAAGGATATTGATCCCAGTGTAGTTTGTGGGCGTGAGGAGCAGAATGCAAACAACAAATACATGATATCAGAGGATATACATTACAGAATATTATGTAGTAGTTATTAGCAAAAATTTCAGCAACATTATTAGATTTTTTACAGGTGGAAAAATAGAAAGCTATGAGATCTACAAACACAGTCTTATGTAAATTAGCAAAACATAGACATAAAATCCTATTAAATGTTTTATTTAGACATTCTTTGAGGACATCTTTGAATCATATAACCAGATCAGAGACTAGTAAAGAAGAAAAATAAAAACAAAAGGAGGATCTTGCAAATGTTGTTGATGATAATGAGTACTGAATTGGAACATGGTTCATCTATCCTTTGTGCTTAACAAGAGAGAATTTTTTGATAGGTTGTACAAATCCTATTGTGGGATGGGAGGAAACATGCTAGTCAGTTTTGAGCCTCAAAAACCTAGTAGTGAGGGTTTCTATTACTTTCTTTACTACTACTTCATAATTAGGATTCCTGTAAACCTCAGGTTGAATTACAATTTTCAGTATAACTTGTGGGCAGAATTTTACTAAAAGATGGTAAAATGGTTTGAGTACAACTATTTTACCCAAGTCTTTTCTAATACGCTACGAGTAACAACACATAAATTGATTATAGATTTGTGAGCTCTAAATGTTAATGACGTCAATTCTTCTAAAGGTGTTTCAAAATGTAGCTCCCGCCTAAACAGAACTTGGCCTGACATGAAGTATTGACTAAGGCAGCTTACTGTCTTTGACAGACATTTTAGCTCCTTTAGGATACAAATAAAAGAAAGTTTTGTAGGGAAAAGATAATTTGATGACACGTTTGCAGAAATAAACTAGGTTAGATGATCAGAGAATACTCCATCATTTCCCACTTGCCACTGGTGCCTGTCATGACACCACATTTCTACACACACCTCTCTCCATAAAGCACCCTAAATTATAATATTCAAAAGGCCAAAGCCACATCTGTATTGTTTGCTGTTTTTTAATCTCTGGAATATTGCTCACTAACTAGTAAGCTCACACCAAATATTTATTAAAATTGAAACAAATAATTGAGGTTAGGTCAAATATCTGGATCATCTTAACACAATATAGCGTTATTACTTAACTTGGATTTATATTTTCAGCATCACATCTTAACATAGACTAAAAACTGCTAAAATTATCATACATTTAATAGTTAACAAAAGTTTGTTTACACTGCTAAACCTTAAAGTAATATTTGAAATGGAAGAAAAAGAGTTGTGTTTTGTCATCGGTTAGGATGAACTCTTGGCCACATTGGTGTTGTGTAAGGAATCTATCAGCTGTCAAATCAGTATAGTCACCTAAGCTTTGATGGAGCACATGTTAACAAGCAGTGTCAAACCTATTTGGTTGATATTCTTAGGGAGACTTGATAGTGTTAAAATAGTAAGAAAAGTGTAATAAATTATGTAGAAAAAGAACCTCACCCCCCAAATGATAGTAATATAAAATACTTTTGAGAACTAGATGCTTTAATTCATTGCTTTATTGAATCACAGATTTGTTTATCAAATATTTGGGCACCTGCTACATGCTGAGTATTGTAGTTCTTGCTGGGAATACAGAAATGGACAAAAAGATGGAGTTTGTACCCACGTAGAAATTATAGACTAGATGAAGTTACAGATGGTTAACTAATTACAAAAGAAAATATGTGATAGGTACAATTTTAGAGGTAAAAAGATACTGTAGAGTAGATAGACAAGGTGTCTCATATAGTATGTGAGGTTATAAAAACCATTCTAGAGGAAGTACTCAATAAATGAGACACAGAGGTTAAACTAGGTTAGACAGAAAAAAGAGAAAGGAGGAAGCAAAGAACAATCTCTATGGAGGGATCAGGCTTGAAGACAAGCAAGACATGGCTAGTTTAAGAAAATAAAATCTGTAACTTTTACTACCTTGTTAAATGACACTAGACAAATTATATGTGTCTAAAGGTGAATAGTGGTACTTAGTTTGCACAGAAGAAACCATTCAGGAGACAAATGTGTCCAAAATTCTGGATAAACACGAACTTTCATGCCCAATTAAGCAAAATGAATCCCAGGAAAAAAATCATTTCAAGTTTGCTACCTCTCCCTAATCTCACATGATTTGTTTGTTCACAGATTGGTCCATTCTAGAAGCAACTAAAATGAAACACTTCCTTCCTAATATACTTGACACATTTACTAGACAATAAAGGATTATCTGGGTCTTTACCTGCAGAAAATATTGGAGAGAGAAGTTGTTTTGATTGTATGAAACTTTTTTAAAGGGGAAAAGTGACCAGCAAATAAGTCTCTTATGAAGCTCTTAAAGCTTCCCATCCACCTTATCCACCAGATGGCCTCTCTCTCCTTCCCTCCATCTCTCTCTCTCTCTCTCTCTCACTCTCTCTCTCTCTATCTACCTATGTATATACACACATAAATATGATGACAACATATTTAGAGATTATATTCATATAATGTGAAACATTAACAAATACATGCAATACTTCACTTTTTATAATAGTTTGACTAGCCACTGGAAAGGTGTATATTGCAATTTTTCATTTCAGTGTAATGTAGATTTATGTCAGTAAAGGAAGATTTCTTGCTGGCTTACTTAACAACTTTTAAAACTGCAAATAACATTCTCATAGTTATCTAAATTTTTAATTCTATAATCTACATGTTTACTTTTTTGATTTTTAATCTCATTAATTTTAGCAACGTGGATACTTGCAAATGTCATGTCATAAAGTTATTTCAAAGCCAGAGTGAGCTATTTTCATATATTTTATGAAATCATGATAGCCCTGCTTCAGAAATATAGTCTAAACCTGTTTATTTTTCTTCTGTCCAAACCACACACAGGACTTATTTGAATGAGCAAGTGCTTCCTTACCTGTCTGGGCCTGGAATATTCTTCTCCAGGGGTGTAGCTGTCCCTAGTTATTTGCAAAGTTGCCTCCAACATCACCTCCTTGTTGAGATATCCCATCTTCTGCTTATATGAAGTTTCTTAATCAGTCACTCTCTTATGTTTGTTTGGTTTATTTTCACAAAAATGTATGATTTAATCTTGTTCATCAGTTGTTTATTTTCAACACTCCCACCACTAACCATGGAATATTATGCAGTCATCAAAAACGATGAGTTTCTGTCCTTTGTAGGGACATGGATGAACCTGGAAACCATCATTCTCAGCAAACTGACACAAGAACACAAAATCAAACACCGTATGTTCTCACTCATAGGCGGGTGATGAACAATAAGAACACATGGACATAGGGAAGGCAGCACTACACACAGGGGTCTGTTGAGGGGGAAATAAGGGAGGGACAGGGGGAGGTGGGGAGGTGGGGAGAGATAGCATGGGAAGAAATGCCTGATATAGGTGAAGGGGAGGAAAGCAGCAAATCACACTGCCACTGGTGTACCTATGCAACAATCTTGCATGTTCTTCACATGCACCCCAAAACCTAAAATACAATAAAAATTAAAAAAAAAAAAGATTAATTTTCCAGTAGAAATACTAGACAAAATAAACGTAATTAGAAATAACATGTATAACTATCAGAAATATGAGGCATAATAGATAAAATAAAAATACACATATAGTAGGTAAAATAAAAATACATATCCAACATCTATAATCATGACCCTAAACTAATTATGTCCATATCCAGCATCTGGAATATTATATAATGTGACAAAAAAGTAGCTCAGATTGACCAGGCAAGGTGGTTCACGCCTATAATCCCAGCACTCTGGGAGGCGAAGGCAGGCAGATCACAAGGTCAGGAGTTTGAACACGATGAAACCAGTTCACCCAGGAGTTTCAACATGGTGAAACCCAGCCTCTACTAAAAATACAAAAGTTAGTCAGGCATGGTGTCAGGCGCCTGTAATCACAACTACTCAGGAGGCTAAGGCAGGAGAATCACTTGCACCCAAGAGGCGGAGGTTGCAGTGAGCCGAGATAGCACCATTGCACTCCAGCCTGGGCGACAGAGCAAGACTCGGTCTCAAAAAAAAAAAAAAAAAAAAGTAGCTTAGATCAAAATTGTCCCACTAAAACTATTGTGTGGACCACTATAACCAAGGTTTTGTATGAAATGGCTTAAGACATTAAATGCCTAAGAATCAATGCTGATGTTGCACATGAAGACTATGTGGAAAATTCAGGAAATTAATGAATATGGGTGAAAAACACAACATAATATAAATGTTTAATCTCCTCAATTTAATTCCTATCTTAAGGTAGACCAAGTTTTCAGGCAATGGCACTGCTTGGAAAATGAACTAATATAGAGATGATCTATTCATTAACAGAAGATTTTTTGAGAAAATTAGCCTAGAAGCTAAAGGACACAGTGGTCAGAAATAATATCTTGAACAAAGTCATTAAAATTAGCTGCCTACAACTTAATACGATTTAAACTCAAAAAACAGAAAAATAAAAAAGCTAAAGGCAAATAATACATATATTAATAAAAATGGAAAATTCCCTCCACTATGCTCCTAATGAGATGCACAGAAGCACCGACAATGCTGTCACAGTACATCTCATGCTCCATGAAATTTAAGAAAGCTGAATGAAGAATTTGAGCCAAGGTAATAGCACTCAAACGTGTTTGTGTTCTGTGGAATCTTAACATACTATTTGTGCTGTTCTTTCATTCTTTTTCCTTCCTTCTTTCAATAAACAAACATCTATAGAGCTCTTACTACTTTGAGATTTTGCTAGGTGCTGGAGATAACAGGATGAATAAGGTTCTGCCCTCAAGAATCTCACAGAGGTGGAGTCAGATAAATAAATGCTCAATCTCAGAATATGTAGAGGTGGGTAACAGAAAGATAAGAGATACAGAGTGTTTATGCTCTTTCCTCAACACAAACTCAAGTTTAGAGGTGCACTCATTTGCTCACTCCTCTATCTTCAAAGCCTAGCATAATGCTAAAGATACAATGACCGTTCAGTTTTCATTTGTTTACTAACTGAATGGGGTATATATTTGTTTCTTCAGGGAGAATGACAGAGACAGAGAGAGAGAGAGAGAGAGAAAGAGAGAGAGAGAGAGAGAGAGAACTTCTTGTGGACAGGCCAAGTAACACAGGGCTTGAAGAATACACATTATGTGAAGAATTGAAAGCATTTGTTACTATCCTACTAAAAGCAGCACAGAGGTTGTAGGATAATTCTCTGGATGGCCTTGCACCAACCCAATTCTCTCCCCTTTCTTGCTTGTAGGAAAAGAATAACTAGCATGTACTATGAATGCAGAATAACTATAGCATGTGCTATGAATGCAGTATCCTGACCTATGAAGGACAAGCTAGAAAAGATCAAGCTCTGTTCTCGTCTCCCCTAGAGACAGAGAGTCCTTCAACACTTTAGCCCAATATGTCGCATGATTCCAGGGAATAAAATCGAGGGCAGGCTGCTTCCCTGAGTCCCTCAGGTGTGATGCCAGTGTAATACTCACATTAGTGATATCATCCACACTTGGGCAACTTCTCTAAACCTTGGAGGACTGGCTCACATGAGTCTTAGGCTCCTGTTTTCCCTTACTATCTGTAAGTAATAAACCTACTTCATGCAACTTGTTGCATGTAACCATGTTTTGTCTCACGAGACTCAGACAAGCTGGTAACTAGTGCAAGGTGAATCTGCTTCACAGAGCTCTGCCCAACTACATTTAATTCACCCCCACTGTAAACAAACCATCCCTTCTTTCAACTGATCTCTCTTCTGTCATCCATACACCATACATCTGGTACCCACTGCAACACAGTATCATAAAAGGCAATACAGTTTAGTGGATTCTGGATTTAAATGCAGCTCTATCATTAGCTTTGTGATCTTGGCAAAGTTATTTAAATCCTTGCGCCCCAGTTTCCTCATCTAAATTGCTAATTATAGTCTAGACATCATACCATTATGGGGAGGATTAAATAAATAATACATGTGGAACATTTGGAACAGTTCCTGCCATTAATGAGTGCTCAATAATGTAAATCATTGTTGTAAATTATTTGTATTATGATCTAGGAACAATGGAGAATACAATGTAGGAAATAAGCACTGGTTTTTTTAATAGCTACTGGGAAGCATAGAGTTATGGTGAAAACTGTAAAACAGTGACTATCACAAAGATTACTGTGAAAATAAATGAGGTAATTATGACAAGCACCAAAAACATCATGTTTATAGTAGCTGCTCAATAAATGTTACCTAGAAAACATGATGAAAAATATCTTAATCTTTCAAGCCTATCAAGGGGGAACATAGAAGTGAAGTAGTATTATGGTGAATAAAAACAAACTGAGTAACCAAAGAGATCAAGAATAAAAATTGTAAATGCCATGGGCATCCATTCGGATCATAATGAAAGCAGCAGCCATACACAAAGCCAAACATAAACTGATCTCCGTAGACACCCCACTTGCACGATGAGTTACATCACACAATAACTTGGCCATCACTATCTTATTTCTCCAAGGGACCTCTTCTTTAGTTCATTATTAATGGTTTTAATGGGACTGCTTCAGTAACCACTTCCATATTTGGGTAGTGTAGATAAATTTTTATGTCAACAGTGGAAAGAAGTATTGAAGCCCAGGGTGGTAGGAGCAGGCAGGGAGGCAAATGAATTTCCCTTTGTCAAGAGAAGATCTCTGATAGAAGTTTGATTTTTTGCCTCCTTTATTCCTCACATCTAAAATGGATATTTTTCCAAAACATGAACACCTCCCATATGATGAGACGACACTAAAGTTTCTGCTTTAATTAAAAAGAAAGAAAAAGATGAGAAACTTATTTTAAAATAATATTACAGAATAAATTTTTCTTATATGCCACCTTTTCATTAAGCTGTGAAATTTCTCACCTGCTCCCTACTGGGTATTTTTTTAAGGTGAACTTTTCAGAACAACCCCATAGAGAGGAAATTGCTTTGGAAGCTAGGAAGATATTAATCTGTTCTCCCAGTATCATAGGTGCATAAATCCTTTTTTATTGAAGAGGTGTTCTTAAAGTTCTATATATAAGACGACAGTACAGTATTGATTTTGGTAATGCTGATACAAGAGCAGTATTTTCAGTTAAACATGCTATATTCTTTCAATTTTCCTGCCTTTGCTCTTGCTTTTCCCTCAATACAAAATGTGTGACTGCTCATTTCCACTCTCTTTCTGGCAGGTTCCTGGGCATCCTTCAAGACACAGCATTAGGTGTCATCTCCTCCTCTTGAGAAGCTTTCCTCAACTACCCCCACACTCCTCCTAAAGTATTCTTTTCCTTCTTCATATTCCCACATTTTTCAAACTATAATATAATTATTTTTAAGCTAACTGTATCTCCAAATAGCCTGATCGGGCTCAGGAGGACATTCATTTATTCAATAAATGTTTAAGTACCTGTTTGGTCCAAGGCCATGGGAAAATGATGGCAAGTAAAACAGAGACAAATTCTTTATTTCTCCAACTTAGAATTAAGTGAACAAACAAACACTGCATTGTAGACAACACAGTGAGATGAGGGGATCAGGAAAGTCTTCCTGCTAAGTCAAGAATAAGCAAGAGTTAGCCAGGTGAGATGAGTAGAAGAGACAGAAGAGAAGTGCAAATACCATGAGATGGCAGGAGGCCCAGCATTCAGAGGCTTTGAAAGAAGGCCCTAGTGACTGAATCAGGAGGTAGGTCCAGCGACGCTGACGAGGGCAAGGAAAATGCCAGGTTAGTCTTGGATTTTCAGCAGTGGCCACACCAGGTGTTCAACAAACGCTTTTTGAATAAATAAATGATAATGTCAACAAAGATAACTATGCCATGGCTTGGTTTTTGAGGGTATGTGTTCCTGTCGTGAAAACAACTGAAATTTTAGAAGGTAATTTACCTCCCATTACTATAAATAGGAATATTTTTGCCTTGAGACTTTCCCCTTTCTGTGTACTTAAAAATAATTTAGAGAGCTATAATTCAGTATCAAATACAGAATATAAAATATTTATGATGCAGGTAACTAGAAAAACAAACATCTTACATACATCAGCTTCTAGGGGAAGTATACATAATATGTAGAAAGTTTCCCTGTGGATCCAAGAGGCTGTAAACCACACAGTCTCTTTAGGGAAAAATGATCTTCATTTTCCACATAGTGTTACCAAGTGAACACCCAGTAAGACAGCTTGGCACTAACCATTTCTTTTGTCTGCACTACTGAATTCCCATAATACGAATTGACTGAGAACTGGAGCACCTGCCCCTGATTGATTATCTCATTTATAGCCATCTCCTATCACAAAACACTTCAGTCACGAGGCGATCAAAGATACCCAAAAATAAACTTTTGGGGGAAGACAAATTAGATAATCTAACCCATAATTGTCCTGTGGTATTGAAAGAACACTGGACAAATAGTGCTTTCTTGCTGCTATTCCATTATCAACAAATTATATAACCTTGAACAACCTACTTAACCTTAGCTAAGTGAAACCTTAGTTTTCTTACCTATGAGAAATGGGTGCATGATAGGTGGTCTATAAAGTGCCTTATAACACCCAAGAGCCATGACCCCAAGAGCTCTTCACATGTATCAGAAATGTTATCAGATTATGAGAGCAAAATTTTAAAACAAACAAACAAAAAACCCCACAGTTTCATTTTAGGGGGAAGTTGACAGTCACCAAAATTTTAAACTCTGAATGATTTTTTAGATGAGAGAAATTAATCTTTCAATAAGTAGAACATAGTTGAGGCGTCTCCGAAGATTTCATTAGCAATGAAACCCTTATTTTAAAAATAATGTGAAGAACTTGAGCAAAATCCAATCCACAGCAGTAAAAATGGTAAAATATTTGACAACCCTAATCTGGTCCAAAATATTTGGCTACATTAATTGATTAGGATATTGAATTTTTCCAATTTCTCTACCCTGTATTTCTTGGCAGTCTGGCTAGTAAAATTTTGGAGTAAGTCCTTAAGAGAGTTATTTGAGTTCATTTTTGAGAATCAGGCACTGACCTTCCTACAGTCAGCAATTTCCCATTTATTTCTATCCCTATCATGTCATTTTAGCCTCCTGCGCAGGAAACATAAGGCTCCTTTCTAGAAAGTATAAGACAGAATAGCCAAAAGAACACTGGGTCTGGAGCCAGAAAATATGAGTTTATACCCTGTTACTTCTACCTGGAGGCTGCAGGGCTTGGCTAAGCCACCTAATCTTTCTAATTTTCTCCATTTGGGAAATGAGATAATATTTACCTTCGAATCATGAGAATCTAATAAAGTACACAAAGTGTTGGGGCACAAGCAGATATTCAAGACATAATTATTTATTCACTTATACATGGTTTGCCCATTCCACTGACACCTTACCTGTAGTGTACTTCTGTGGGACTAAATTTTTTGGCTTGTGTTTTGCTTACTTGCTGCCCAGTCTGTACGCCAGTGTTACTGCATCCCACCAAAACAGAGCTTTGCTGCATTGGTGTTCAGAAATATTTCACTACATATCTCCATGTTCTAAAAGCCAAAGGCATTTGTGGACTAATCATTAGGTCAGATTTTTTTATTCCTGTTGTCCTACCTCCCTCTCTGTTTTTAGTTAATGCTTTTTAAAATTGCTAAAATCTTGGCTTTTGAGTCTTTACTGCCCATTTAGCTTTAAGTATTATGCTCGCCTAGTCTTAGGTGATCCAACAAACTTATCCATAAGGCGGCTTCTAACCTCACAACTACCTTAAATATTTCTTTTTCCTGCTAGCCATCAAGTTACACAACGTAACAGTGGAAAATAGCACTTACCTAAACTAACATTGAAATACTTATCTTAGAAGACAAGTATATTTTTACTATTGTGTAGAAACCAGTAAATACTGATATTTTTTAAAACTATCCTTTGTTTTAGATGAATATTTGTAAGACAAATAAATATTACATTGTATTGCCACCTTCTACAATCTTGTATGTAGTTTTTGTTTTCCTAAATTGATATACTATTACTAAAGACAATTCTGATTCAATTCATTTGCTTTAACAATTATATATTTATTTATTGATTGAGCATTTCCTAGATACTTACAATGGGACAAACACTATACTATGCACCAGAGTTTCAAAGATTAACATTAACAGAATGTGATCCATAACTTTACACAATAACCATATTATTGGACAGCAAATATTTAAATATCCCATTATGGATATATGGAATGTGATAGACTAAAAGCATGTGCAAAACACTCTAAAAGCATGAAGAAAGGAATGGGAGGAAACAAGAGAAATGTCCCATGGAAAGTGGCTTTTGAAATGAGCCTTAAAGAACGATGTCTTTGAGAGAGAATGGAAGGAGGCAATTTGGTGGAAGAAGCAGAATGAGCAGAGGCATAGAACATAAAAGTACATAAAGCATTCAGGGAAAATCTCTGTTCCTCAGAAGAGTTAAGGTAACAGATACCTGAGAGAGGGTAGCTGGAATGAAATTCTAGTCTGTATTGGAACTCAGTTTTACTAGTCCTCTAAGATTTTGGCTAACATGACATTGTAAAATTTTGATTAGAAGCCTGTCTTTATTCCAAATATACAGCACTATTTGAATCTCTCTCACACACATATGCAAACACACCCCACATATATACAGTTGATCCTCTCATATCAGTGGGTTTCACAACTGCAGATTCAACAAATTGTAAAACAAAATATTCAAAAATAAATTTCAAAAATAAAAAAATAACAATACAACAATAAAAATAACAGCCATAAAAAATGATCAGTCTGTGTCCTTTGTAGGGACATGGATGAATCTGGAAACCATCATTCTCAGCAAACTGACACAAGAACAGAAAAATCAAACACCACACGTTCTCACTCATAGACGCGTGTTAAACAATGAGAACACAGGGAGGGGAGCATCACACACTGGAGTCTGTTGCAGGGTGGGACCAATGGAGCGACAGCATGGGGTGGGGAGGTTGGAGAGGGATAACATGGGGAGAAATGCCAGATGTAGGTGACGAGGGGATGGAGGCAGCAAACCACATTGCCATGTGTGTACCTATGTAACAATCCTGCACGATCTGCGCATGTACCCCAGAACCTAAAGTACAATAAAAAAAAGAAAAAAAAAACAAATGTTAAGATATAGCATAGCAGCTGTTTACATATGTGTGTACATTGTTTTAGGTATATGAGTAATCTAGAGATGATTTAAAGTATACAGGAGGATGTGTGAAGATGTGTGCAAGTTGCATGCAACTATTAAACCATTTTATATCAAGGACTTGAACATCAACTGATTTCAGTATCACTGGGGGTCCTGGAACACTGGTGGATGACTATAATGTTAAAGTACAGAGGCCTCCTAAGGAACAACTGATACAGTTCAAGGATTACAGAATAAACAAAGATACAGGGTAGCAAGCACAGCTGAAGCTACAGATCTGAAGTGCTCCAGGTTTTGAAGCAAACAGAGACAGCCTAGAATGAACTCCTCTGGTATAACTGAGACCAAATATGCCCTGCCTTAGGTGGGGGACCGTAGTTAAACTCCTTTCTTAAAATCATGGGCCAGGTAGATAGGACTGATCTTCCCATGTAAGGAGTTAGAACATATAAAATGATACAAAACTGTATGCCAAAGAGAAAGGAGGAACCCAACATAGATGTTGCTTGAATCTAAGATGTATGTCCAGCCCCTCCTCGTGTGGTTTCCACAGATAAAACATCAACACAGTATCAGTATGGGATTACTCCCAGAGCCACTACTATAAGACATGATTCTACAACAGGTGCCTTGAAGTCCATGTTGAGGCAATCATGGAGTTGTTATATGGGAGGGAAGGAGTTCATCAAAATAAAAACAAATAGAGACAACAATCACTCTAGATGCACAAATTCACAGAATTTCTGAAATGATACAAGGAAAAACACCTAAAAAAGACTCCCAATTATAAGAAAAAAATTTATTACAAAGTGAAAAGGAGCAATCTAAAAAATGTCTTTAAAATTACTGTTCACAATTCTCATAAGAAAATAAAGGAGATACTACTATCCCTTAATGACAATATGAGAATATATGAAACAAAACGAGCAGAAATTAAAGAGAAATGGAGGGTACTAAAAAGAGCCAAACAGAAATTCTCAGGATAGAAAATTCTGACATTACGGCTATTACTAAAAAGCCAAAAAGTAACAGATGCTGACAAGGTTGCTGAGAAAAGGGAACCCTTACACACTGTTGGTGGCAGTGTAAATTGTTCAACCATTGTGGAAAGCAGTGTGGCAACTCCTAAAAGAACTGAAAACCGAACTACCACTAGACCCAGCAATCTTATTACTGGAGATATAAATCATTCTGCCATAAATACACATGCATGCCTATGTTCACTGCAGCACTATTCACAGTAGCAAAGACATGTAATCAACCTAAATGCCCATCAACAGTATACTGGATTTTTTAAAAAAGTGGTACATATACACCATGGAATACTATGCAGCTATTAAAAATAATGAAATTATGTCCTTTGCAGAAACATGGATGGAACTGGAGGCCATTATCCTAAGCAAACTAACACAGGAACAGAAAACCAAATACTAGATGTTCTCAATTATAAGTGGGAGTTAAATTTTGAGTACATATGGGCACAAAGAAGGGACCACAAAGACACCAGGGCCTATTTGAGGGTGGACAGTGGGAGGAGGGTGAGGATCAAAAAACTATCTATTAGGTACTATGCTTATTACATTGGTGACAAAATAATCTGTACACCAAACCCCAGTTTCATACAATTTACCTAAATAACAAACCTGCACATGAACTCCTGAACCTAAAATAAAATTTTAAAAAAAGAAAATTCAGTGATTGAAATGAAAAAGTAAAAGATCAGGTACATTCCAGAGGACATAGTCAGAAAAATTTAGCAAATTGTAATATGGTATTGGAGAACTCATATAAAATCTAGCACAGAGTGACAAGATTAACACTTTTATTTCCAAAGATAAGAAATTTATATATTATTGTACAGATAAAGGAGAGCCATCAAGGTTATTATTCAGGGGATGCTGTAGAAACTCAATTCTGGTGTCAGCATAAGGAATGAGTAGCAGGTTATTGTCATATTCCTGCTAGGAATGATAAAATCATGAACATATAGCTGGTAGAAAGAATGGGAAGAGACCCATTATTTTCCCCAGCTTTTCTCTCTAACTTCATTAAAGTCTGTCTTTATATTTTAAAACTGCTTAGATTCTGTTAAAACTTGATCAGTCATTCTCTAAATCCTCTCCTCCTTAGCCTTAGATTTTCTCTCCACATTTATTCCTATCTTCATTCCTTCTTTCAAATCTACTTAGCAGAGAACTTCAGAATTTCTTGACTAGCATTGTCTTTTTTTTCCCAAAAGATGTACACCTCCATTTTGTTTTAAGCATAGCAGGCATAACATTTTCAAAGAACTATCAAATCAAGCTCACACTCCCAAAATATGGTAGTAGAAATAGCATTTTCTTAAAAGTAAAATGGACTTAGATTCAAATTCTGATTCTTCTGCGTATTAACTACGTGTCAAGTCACAACTGCTGTGAGCCTCACTTTCTTAATCTGTATGAATGGCATAAAAAGCTCCTATTTCATAGAGGTATTATGAGGAACAAAGGAGATAAAGTCTCTACAGAGTCTAGCAAAGTGTTTTTAATGTAGTAAATGTACAATAAATATTTTGCCATCCTCATTAACATCCAGCATGAAAGGCATTTTCTAATATTCATGCCTGAGAAAGAAAAGACCAACACCTCCACTGCCTTACCTTTCTCTGTTTATATATTTGATTAAACTAATTTATGTACACATATATCTCCCCCTACTAGATTGTAAAATCATTTCAGAGCAGTGCCCATATCTTATTCCTTTCTGTCTCATTCTCTTTATAGCAAAGTGCCAAGTTAATAGGAGGGGCTTAATAAATGTTAGATTAACAAATTATTGGAGATAAAGTCTAATTTATCTTCCACTCACTGACTATACATGCCACCAATGGTTTATTAAATTGCACAATACAAACTTCTTAAATTATCATTACCTTCTCTTCCTTTTTTGCTGTTTCTCTCATTCCCTTTAGTTTTCTTCTCCCTGGCAAAAGCATACCCAATCTACCTTCATTGTCTCCATCAGTGCTGACATATCCCTTCTCTGAACTCTTCCATCAAGAAAGGAAAGAGAAACGAATTAAATTATCATATCCAACAACATACTCTTGTACCTAGCCCAGTTTGTCATACACAGTACGAACTCAAATTTGTCCAACTCACCTGAATAATCTTGCCTATTGATTAAAATAGTTATTGCACAGTGGTAAAATGAATCATAAAAAGATAATGCATCTGTTAAATTATTATGATTTATTAATTCAATTATTTTATGTCATGATATTTGAAAAGAATATTTAAAAATCCAAAAAGGGCATCAAAATTCTCAATATTCATCTAAACATTTATTATGAATCTTATTTCTCTCTGAAAATAAAGCTTCATACCAGCTTAATGAGCATGCATTTATTGCGTGTGAAAACATCCTCAAGAATTTTCCTTTTCTTCCAATCAGGTCTTAATTGTTTGCACTAAGAGCTACTACATACTTTATTAATTCAGAATGAACATAGAATAGGATATTATCACTGTATTTAAAAAATATTAACAACACTACTGACAGAATCTTTTGGGGTAAGAAGGACAGCATGAGAGGAGGAAAGACTAAGTTGAGAAAGAAGAAACATGGTGAAAACAAACTGAATAGGAAAGAAACAAAACTGATGAACCGGTGAATATAAAACAAAAAATGAATAAAAGAGGGAAGACCACAGAAAGTAAAGAGAGAAAAAACAAGAAAAGAGAAAATTAGAGAATGAAGAAGGAAATGAATTTTAAATGTAGAGTTAGATCCACAAAATTCTAGTACTAGGAAATCAAAATATAGTGGAAGGTAAAATTACTCAGTTTTCCCAACGCAGAGCTTTTTAATATTTTCCTATTCCCTACCCAGAAATTCTTATATAATTTCAAAACACTTAAAAGGAGGTCTGTATTTAGATTTTAACTATTTTGTTTTACCACAAAGGTGACATTACATCTGCACTACATGTTCAAGTTAATAATAATGAATACTTTTTAGCATTTGTCATTCAATTCTAAGCAAAAACAAATAAATAAATTTTAACTTTATCACTTTACACAAAGTTAACTGTCTTATTTTCAGTTTCCATATTTTATATGAAAAGAAGTAATCTAGTTCTATTCATAATTAACTTACACTTTAAAGAATTTTTAAACTCCAGGCAAAATGTTTTTTTTCTAAGAATACATTTTTACACTACTTTATAATGATCTACAATGCTGATTTATAAATAGCGTCCGATATTTTACGTATCATATTTGTTTTAGAGATTTATTATTTACTTCTCTTTGTAGACAGAAATTTATTGAAAGCAATATTGATTTTAATTCATATTATATCTCTCATTCTTAGAACAGTGCCCAACAATTTATACATTCAACAAATGTTTGTTGACTGAATTAATGAATAAATCAATGAGATTTTATCATTTATACTTTGATTATGTTCTATGTGAACTAATCTTCTCATATGTTTGACACATTTGTACCTTTTTTCTTCCATTCTAGTCTACCTATTACCACCAGGCCAATCTTCTTTAAATATTTATTTCACAGAAGACTCATTCTTTTGAAAGCCTAAAAACGTAAATGCCTGACCTTTTTCAGCCACAGATTTTAATATTCTATAACACTTTCACAACTCTTGAGTTTTACTTTTAGTTTCAAGCATATGTTATTGTCACAAACTCATTGTGGGAGTTGTTTACAGAATTCTGGGGAAGGAAATGCTTTTTCATTTTATGTTTCATTGGTTGTGCATCGTACACATTTATCAACAAAGTGTTTTCAGAAAATTGTGTTTAATACATTGCTTTTGGCTAAGGCTATACAGAGGCTATTAGACCACTGTACCCATCAGCCATTACACTGAGGCAGATCACTGGAGCTATTCAGGTGTAAGCTCACAGAACACAGAACCAGCTGTGGAAGACAGCAGCTATGACAGTCAACACATCGAATCGATCCCAGGAATTCCATATTCTGTTTTACTCAACAGCTCACACCCCTCAGGTGGGTTCAGGAAATGAATGAGAGAATAGTTTGACAGTCTTACTCCTGAGGAGGCACTGGCAACTCATCAGAAAACTGGCTAAGATCAGTTGAACCCAGTGTAGACCTGCATGACTATCCAACCTGACCCTTAGACTTGTGATCAGTAATACATACACGTTGTTCTAGGCCACTGGGTTGGGAGTGGTTTGTTCTACAACAATAGCTAGTTGATGGAAGACTGTGCCTACAAGTACAATAATATGTAACACAAACCTAAAATATATGGCACTGGCTATAGGATCAGGTAGTAAGCAGAGGCTGATAATTGCTGCAAAGCCAAAAAAATGATAAGTGAACTATTATCAAAGGCTGAATAATGAAATGATTACGTATGCTGGAAGAATGATGACCTGTGTTATGCAGCAGCAAATGTAAAATCATTGCAGCTGGGCACAGTGGCTCACACCTGTAATACCAACACTTTGGGAGGCCGAGGCAGGTAGATCACCTGAGGTCAGGAGTTCAAGACCAGCTCAACCAACATGGAGAAACCCCATCTCTGCTAAAAAATAAAAAAAACAAATTAGCCGGACATGGTGGCGCATGCGTGTAATCCCAGCTACTTGGTGGGCTGAGGCAAGAGAATAGCTTGAACCCGGGAGGCGGAGGTTGCAGTGAGCCGAGATCGTGCCATTGCACTCTAGCCTGGGTAACAAGAGCGAAACTCTTGCCTGTGGTAAATTTCAAGTAAGATTGTATACCTAATGGATTTATGGACTATGGTATGATAATTTTTTAGGTATTATTCAGAATGTCAGTTGGTTTTATTGCATCTGATAAGGCATATTGATAAGGAGAGAGTCAAAAAAGCACTCGTCCATTTGCAAGCAGATTTTAGAGGGAATACAGAGAGGCCAAGGATTGCTGAGTTGGAACACGAAATTGCTTTTCCTTATAGTCTTTTCTAGTTAGCAAATATCTTCCACGTAAAATGAGGCTTAAAGACTATGATCAAATTAAGGCTGTGACTTTAAAACCCTTTGTTAAGCCCTCTGAAAGAATTAAGTGGTGCCCACCAGGGGAAGGGTGCTTCTAGAAATCTTAGAGTATTCTCCCACAAATGTCAAATCCCCAAATAGCAGTAATTAAGTGTGCACAAAGAAGCATTCTCGAAAATAATTATTGTATGGCTTTTGCAGCAGAAGTAGAGTATAACCAGACTTAGAGAAAACCCACAAAGTTTTCCCATAAATTTCATAGGTAAAATAGCCATCAACCTTTAATAAAAAAGGTTTAAATTATCTATAACTTTCTATAAGAAAGAATTGTCTAAGAAAACTAATCAGGTGCCAAATGGACCACTTCTTCAGAAATAGCCCAGGAGAAGATGGCCAAAAAGAAACAGCTCTGGAGTGCAGTTCCCAGCAAGAACAATGCAGAAGGTGAGTGATCACCTCATTTCCAAACGAGTTATTGCTGCTCACAGACCAGGAGATTCCTGGGCTGAAAAGTGCCACACGTTTCCAGCACGACAGCCAGGGAAGCAGGTCTCCGCACAAAAACACAAATCTGGGTGGCCATTTCAACTGGTGCCTGGAACACCTAGGAGACAGAGCCCCTATTCAACTGAAAAAAAGGGGGGCTGAAACAGGAAGCAGGTGATCTGGCTCAGTGGGTCCCACCCCTACAAAGACCAGCAATCTGAAACGCTCTGGATTGAGAGGTTCACACCAAGCGCACCTGGACCAGTGACAGTCCAGCTCTGTTGGGGGAAGGGTGTCCACCATTACCGAGGCAGTCCACAAATACTGAGGCAGTCCGCCATTACCAAGGCAGTCTGCCATTACAGAGGCAGTCCGCCATTACTGAGGCAGACCACCATCACTGAGGCAGTTCTAACTATACCTTTATAGACAAAACTAGTTCACACAGCAGCTGGGCAGAACCCACAGCAGCTCAGCAACACTTCTGCTGGCATACTGTGACTAGGATACCTCCTAGCTGGGCAGGGCATCTCTGAAAAAAGGCAGCAGCATGTCAGGAACTTATAAATAAAGTCCCACATCCCAGGACAGAGTACCTGGGATAAAAGGCAGTTATGAGTTCTGCTGCAGCAGTCATAAACAGAGTCCAGCAGCTCTGAACAGAAAAACAGAGCTCACAGCTTAGCACTTCAGCTCCTCTAAGGGTCAGACTGTCTCCTCAAGCAGCTCCCTGATCCCCATATATTCAAAGAGATACCTCATAAAGGAGAGCTCAGGCTGACATCTGGCAGGTATTCTTCTGGGACTAAGATAACAGAAGAAAGTGGCAGAAAGTCTTACTGTTCTGCAGCCACCACAGGTGATCCCCAAGCAAGCAGTATCTGGAGTAGACCTCCAGCAGTCCTACAGCAGAGGAACCTGACTATTAGAAGGCAAACTAAAAAAACAGAAAGAAATAACTTCATCATCAACAAAAAGGAAGTCTACTCAGAGGTCCCATCTGAAAGTCACCAACTACAAAGACCACAGGTAGATAAATCCACAAAGATGGGAAGAAACCAGCAGAAAAAGGATGAAAACACCAAAAACCAGAACGACTCTCCTCCTCCAAGGGATCACAACTCCTCACCAGCAAGGGAACAAGGCTGGATGGAGAATGAGTCTGATGAATTGACAGAAACAGGCTTCAGAAGGTGGGTAATAACAAAATTCTCCATGCCCTTTTTGGATTTTTTGAGTTTTTTTTTTTTTTTGATCTTGCTCCTCTAGCTCTTTCAGTTTTGATGATAGGGTGTCAATTTTAGATCTTTCCTTGCTTCTCATGTGGGCTTTTATTGCTATACATTTTCCTCTAGACACTGCTTTAAATGTGTCCCAGAGATTCTGATACGTTGTGTCTTCATTCTCATTGGTTTCAAAGAATATCTTTATTTCTGTCTTCATTTCATTGTTTATCAACATTCAAGAGCCAGTTGTTCAGTTTCCATGAAATTGTGCGGTTCTGAGTTAGTTTCTTAATCCTGAGTTCTACAGTGCAATAAATTCAATCCTTGATTGCACCGTGGTCTGAGAGACTGTTATGATTTCTGTTCTTTTGCATTTGCTGAGGAGTGGTTTGCTTCCAATTATGTGGTCA
>CAUYLG010010040.1:0-32613 GCA_963573385.1 Cacajao melanocephalus
GGGGTGTTTCAATAACTTTTACCCAAATGGTTGGCGTTGTGTGTCCTTTACACCACTCGACTCACCCCGGGAAAATTTTTGTTAATTGTTAAAAAAAAAAAAAAAAAAAAAAAAAAAAAAAAAAAAAAAAGTGGGTTCTGGTCTGTCATATAATTTTCCTTAAGTATTCTATGTGGTCCTCCAATATTTAATATATTATCCTTTTTCTTCATACTAAAGTATACAATCCTTGATAAGATAAATTAGGTCCACTGTTCTTTTCTTTAGTATCCTATAGTTTCCCTAACATGGCAGCTATCACTCCGGATTTTAAAGTTCCATTAGGACAGGTCCTACATCTTTCTTGTTCCCCATCCTACTCACGTGCTTAATAAATATTTTCAAATAAGTGAGAATTAATGGAGTGAATGGATCATTCATTCCCTCAACGACTGTGAGGAAATAAAACGGGTTAACTTTCCATTTATATGAAAGTGTTCAATATAATATTCACTCCTACCATTAAAACAAGCTGGGAAGCATCCATGTCCATAGATGCTTGTATTCCCTGTGTCCCGTGGATGTGAGCACCCAACACAATTCTAAGACGTGTTATTTGATGTCATTTTTTATTGAGCTCATTAGTTTTTCCTGGGGTCCCTAACAGTATTTCAGGCACTGGTATCTGCTTCACCATTGTAAAGTATTCAAGACAGGATCCAAAGAAAAGGAACTCAAGAGGAAAGGTAGGTGTCAACCTGGTACAAAGACCAGGAATGTACAATATCATGATAATAATTTTTGTCATCTTCAGGGATTCATGATCATTAGCCTTGAAGAAGTAAGTCAATTAACATTCAAAGAGCATCTAACTTGCTGAGTGTGCTGGGAACACTTCATATGGTGTTTTATCACCATAAACTAATATAATTAGTATGTGAAATATTTATAATTCATCTCATGATTAATCTATAGTACAAGACTATTCCTTAAAAGCAGCATATCATTTTATATTGGAAAGTTCTTTGCCCTTTATTTCATTCCACTCATGAGTCTCTAGAGTTTCTTTCTAAATACTATAAAGTTGGAAGACTGGAGACAGAAGGTAATGGATGTAACTCTTATCATGACTGCAATCCGACCCTATCAGTGTAGTCTAAGATTAAACACATTTAAGGTCATGCTGACCAGTCAGGCCAGAGCACTATTCCACAAGTAGACACAGAAAACTCACTTGAGGGACAAGCCTGAGAAGCAAACCATAGGCAAGTACAGAGTGGCTTTTGGACATTATCATGATTTAGGCTTGAATATTATGACACTGTAATAGTTAAAAGAATCAGTAACAATAATATCTGCTTCTTGACAACGAAGCTGTTCCTGACAACCATGAAAAAAAAAGTATTTTGTGCCCAAATAACAAATAAGCCTAAAAGGAAAAATATAGAGACTTGCTATTTTTACTAATATCTACTGATAAAACTATCAAAATAAAATATATTCTAAATATTCAATCTTTCAGTAATCAGTAATAAGATCTAAGTTTTTCTGTGCTTATGAGCTTCAAGTATGCTTCCCAGTATGCTTTACTCTACTGAGCTGCGTTATCATTAGATTTGTTATACTTCTCATAGAAATTATTTCTGTGTTTTGATTATTCCTCCAATGTTTGTTTTGGCAAGTCCAAGACAGTTCTTTGAAATCCTCCTTAAATTTGGTGCTTAATATGCCATTTGGAGAAAAACCTCCCCACACATAACTTAGTACCCCCAATGTTTTGCTATTTAATTACAAGAGTACCACTGAATAATTAATTATAAATGTCAAAACCAGCAAAATGTACTATGCACAGTAGGTATTCAAGAAATGTTTGAGAGTAAAATGTTTAATAAGGTTGTACATGTACATCTGCCACAGAAAAAGAATTCAAACATGAGTCCCAGGACTGAGTCCTCATCCTTTATACACTTATTTTAAAGGTAAGACTTTTTACAAACTTTGATTTGCTAAATCCTGTGTGTGAAAATTCTCATTTTAATTACCCCATATATCACAGAGGGGAAACACTTAAAAGCTACTTTTTAAAGATCAAATAGAGTAAAACGAAAATTAAAATTCTGTACATAGCTAAATTTCACAAACAAAAACATTGTTTTTCAAAAAAATAAAATTCTTCCCTTGATCACAACTTAACTGCCCTCTTTAAGTTGTGTGTGTGTTGGGGGGGGAGACAGAGAGAGAGAGAGAGATAGAGAAAGGCAGACAGAGAGAGGTACAGGGAAAACAGGATGGAACATGCAAAATGTTATATAAATCATACTGTTCAGATTATCTGAAATGAAGTATTGGAGTCATTCAACACAACCTACATCATACGGTAACTTTCTGAGACATGCTTCTCTTGCTCTCGCCTAGCATAAAATATGATATGCGGGACTCATCAAACACTACAGCAAGAAGGAACTTAAAATTTCCTAGGTCACACTTCTTTAGCAGGTGACTAAAGAGCAGAAAATGAGGTCATCTGCCCCAGGTTAGCCAGTAAGAGGCAAAAATAGAACCAGTATGAAATTAGTAATAAGAAGAAAGTCACAATTGCTGCTTGTGAGCCTGGCCTAATAATTCCAATAGTGGAAGCAACTTCTTCAAGTTAGAAGTTTGGATGAAAATGTTCTCTAATTAAATGGAGGAAAGTCTACTCACCAAGAAAAAAAAAGTTTGATAAACTTTCTTTACCAGTGTTTCTTTATTTTCTGTTTTGCCCTTCTCTCCACACAATATAGACAAAGTACTTGAACTTTTGGTATAAATATGCAATACAGACTAACTACAGACATCTGCCTGACTTTTTTTTTTTTTTTTTTTTTTTTTTGAGACGGAGTCTTGCTCTTTCACCCAGGTTGGAGTGCAAGGGAGTGATAGTGGCTCACTTCAACCTCCGCCTCCTGGGTTCAAGAGATTCTCCTGCCTCAGCCCCCTGAGTAGCTGGAATTACAGGTGTGTGCCACCACGCCTGGGTAATTTTTGTACTTTTAGTAGAGAGAGAATTTCACCATGTTGCTCAGGCTGTTCTCAAACACCTGACCTCATGATCCACCCACCTCGGCCTCCCAAAGTGGGATTGCAGGTGTGAGCCTCGCGCTGGGCCTCCACCTGACTCTTAATGATATCTGAATTTTCTGTTGCCTATATTTGAGTGTCACATGTTGGAGGGTCACATATCTGAAGATCACGTCATAGATCACATAATGACAGTCAAAAGCCTCTCTCAGTCATAAAAGACATTTACACATAGGCCATGGCATGGAGGCTTCCCTTCTGACTCAGAGCTATCCCTTCTTCCTTTTTCTCTACTTATATGTAACAATGATCTAGAAATGCCATGAAATACATGGAACGCCATGAGTGAAGTGAGAAGGGAACTTCAGATATGGCCCAGGAAAGTCAGAAAAGGCTTTAGAAAAGGAGAAAACACTTGCAATGGCTATTAAAAGATGAGCAGAATGTCCAATTATTTTTGTGTTGAAAGCAGGGATAGGAAAAGGAAGAGATTATGGAGTTTCTATTCATACTGAACAGGAAAGGCAAATACGTGAGACCACAAATATCCACGTTCTATTCAATCAAGCAAATATTTACCATATAAATATACATATATAATATATATATATAAAACAACATATATGCATAGTGTATATATGATAGCTATATATTACACGCAAGATTCTGTCTAGTTGATAAGGAATAAAAAAATAAACTAGATGACATCCTGCTCTTAATCTTTGCATTTTGGCAGCTGAAATATAGATAAATGGCTGACATTATATGAGAATAAAATATTTGATATTTCAAATGTTGAAATATTACCATATTTGTTTAATCCCCAAATTTACATTTACTGCTATTATTACTCATTGCTAAGATGATGCCAAATCATTGTAAATGAATTTCATGATAAATTCCTCCCTAACTAGGTTCCCAAGGTTAAATACACTCAGATAGGACATTCTAGTTAACTTTTTTATAATAACTCCTTGTCTTGAAAAACACTTTCAAAGAAATGTTAGTATTTTACCACTACATAGAAATCAGTAACAAGGCGAGATTCTCCCAAGAATATTCCAACAGTCCTTGAAAAACTAAGACTGTCACAAAACCTGAGCATCTGGCAACTCTGCCACCATGAAGTATCCATATGGAAGAGACCAAAATGTGTCAAAGTACCCAAAACGATTTTGGATAGTACAGAAGATAGAATAAATAATTCAGTATCGTCAACACTTTCAACAGCAGGTAGTGGATATGCTACCTGCTTCTATAATGTGCCAGAATGTAACATAAGTGTGTGAGGCTGTGTGTGGATGTGTGTGTGAGAGAGAAAGGCAGAGAGAATATCAGCATACATGAGGCTAAAAACTATTTTTATACAGAAATATTCGTTAGGTAGTTCTCTTTGTAGGGACATCAGATCTTCATAAACCTAGGTTTATTGATATACAAAAGGAAAAAAAGTGGAGCCAATGAAAACTTATTTTTAAGATAAACATTGCAACATATATATTACTTCAGAGTCAATGAAAAAAAAACTTGCATTAACAACATTATGGTTGAAATTGTATGTGCAAAAAAAGTCAGAAAATCCAAAATTATGGTTCCCTCAGCAACTATAACTGTATCCTCATGCATATATAGGTATTCTGCATTACTGTAATGATGATACATTTCAGCCTTAATATCAGTTTATGCAATGTGACTGAATTAGGATTCTTCTGGGAACTATAAATTTGAATTTCTGGACTTTTTTAAATGTAAAATCTTAACCATAAAATTACACTAATATAGGGTGGGGTTTCTGCATTTTACTTTCTGGCATTTAAAATAACAAAGAGTGAATGGTTAACAACATTAAAGTAGCAAAAGATTGACTGATTAGCAGTAATACAAAAAGGATTTGATACAGAACTTAAAATAGGGATGCACAAACTACAAACAATAAAAAGTAATCCCTTGCCGATTAATCAAGACAAGAACAGGTGAGACATCCTCCTAGGAGTACATAAATTTACTTGTTCTATAAAAATTTCATATCTGATTGGAAGGTACTTTCATTTCACTATATTTTAACATGGATATAAATAAAAATGCCTGAAATAATTCTTTCAACACATATTCCTGCATGTTATCAAGGAAAAAAATAGTGTTAAAACGGTCCCCCATATTTTCATTAGTGTAAAGCTGGTTTGGAGCCACTTTTCCTTCTTGTACTTGCAACATGGTAGGACATAAACTGTAAGATGAAATTGCATTCCTGTCACCAACCACTTTCTCATCATGGGCCTGAGACTGATTCAAATATGGTTCACAAATGGAAAGAAACAGATACACAGTGATCAAGTTCAACTAAAGAAAGAGTTAAGTGCATTTTATGCAATTACTTAGGTATTATACAAGCATGGAATAGCTGAGATGAAGTAAAGAACAGTGAGATAGTTCAGAGGAGAAGAGTCATATCACATGTGTTTGGAGAATATTACAAATACTTTCTTAGAGGTGGCATTTTCAATAGGCCACACCGGATCAGTAGCTTTTCAACAAAGAGAAGACACTCCAGACAGACAGCCTATAGAAAGATCCAGAAGTAAAAATGGCCAACGGTCAATTTGAAAACAAAAAGGTTGGCTGAAGGGCAGGCTCATGAAAAAGTTGTAATAAGAAAAGCTGCAGCACAATCTCTAGAATATTTCCATTCCCTTAGAAAATTCCCGACTCCTTTCCAGTCAATCCTCCCACCCACTACAGAAGCAACTACTTTCTGGTTTGTATTCTCATAAATTACCTTTTGCTTGTATAAATGGAATATGCAATAATGTGTATCTGATTATTTTGTGTGTCTAATGTTTTTGCTCAACATAATTTTTCAGAATTCATCCATGTTGTATGTTGAGCATTGTTTCATTTCATTTTTTAAAAATTATTATACTTATAGTTCTGGGGTACATGTGCAGAACATGCAGGTTTGTTACATAGGTATACACATGCCACGGTGGTTTGCTGAATCTAACACTCCGTCATCTACACTGGGTATTTCTCCTAATGTTATCCCTCCCCTAAACCCCATACCCCTGCTATCCCTCCTCCAGCTCCCCCACCCCCCAACAGGCTCCACTGTGTGATGATCCCCTTCCTGTGTCCATGTGTTCTCATTGTTCAACACCCACTTATGAGTGAGAACATGCGGTGTCTTGTTGTATGTAAATTATGCCTTAATAAAAAAAGATATAAAAAGAAAAAGAAAAGCTGCAAATGCAGATTAAGTATATATTGTAGAGGACCCTGAAATGCAAGGCTGACAAGTGGGCCAAAGTGTACACAGTGTGGGGATGCTGAAGTTTCAGGCTACATTTTTTTTAGGAGGAGAGAAACAAAAGGCAAAAACAACAACAACAAAAACCCATTAACAGCAGAAGCAAAGACTAAACGCAAGAGGACCAGTTATGAGATGATTAGAGCAATACAGACAAGTTGCAAAGAAAGCCAGAAGAAATGTGGTAACAGACCTAAAGAAGGAGAAGAGACTAAAAAGTGCCTTCAAGATTTTGAAATGTAATGAGCTTTGGAAAGATCATGCCATTAATAAAAATATAAGGACAGTGTCTCATGTAAGAAAAAAGAATGACTGAACACTATTTAGTAAATCTTAAGTTTAAGGTATCAGGGCCTGTACAAACAAGCATTTCCTACAAAAATGTTAAAACATGGTTTTAAAGTTACTGATTATAGCAATAAAAATAATACCAACCTTTATACTTATATAAGCTTATACCTTTCACTATTTTTATCTTCTAGTGCTGGTAATTACATCAGTTGTACAAATAAGAAAACGGAGGCTCAGAAAGGATGACTTATCAAACCTCACATGAGTAGTAAGTGACAAAGTCATAAAAATGATAAATTTGGCCTCTGTTTCTGGGCAAAATTTACCTAGTTTTCTCTCCACATATTCTTGATAATCTTGTAACTTCAAAGTGACTTCTATACGAAAAGTTCCAAAATCAGTCTCCAGTCATACATGTAAGAAACTGGCCAGACCACATCATTCCATTTAAAGGTTAAAATTAAATGTGAATGTCCAAATTTGGTATCTTAGCAGAAAAAAGTTTTGTGTTCTAATCATGTTACCGATAGGACAGTTACATGTATGACTGGAGACTGATTTTGGAACTTTTTGTATAGAAGTCACTTTGAAGTTACAAGATTATTAAGAATATGTGGAGAGAAAACTAGGTAAATTTTGCCCAGAAACAGAGGCAAATCCTAAGACTGTAGAGCAGTGATTATTTACCAGCCCAGGAGATGACCAAGATGACTAGCAAAGCATTACAGGGCCTGGCAGTCGACACGTATTAAATAAATAGCTGTCACATCAACAGCTAGAGGGGAGACAGCACCAAATCATATCTTTCTATCTGTGATGGAGAGATGAAACAGCTCTCAAACTTTTTTAAGGCAGCCACTTTTCTCAAATGAATTCTTACACATAACTGGTACGTAAAATATACAAAAATGCCCTTGAGTAAAGCAGGAATAGACGGTCTGGAAATTCACCAAACTCAAGCTTTTTTCACTTCCTTTAACAACATGTCCTTTGTATATATTAATATATAGAAACCCCTGAAACAACTCCATGCAACTCAAGAAAATGCTGGAAATCTTCTATGTTAGTCATAAAAATGATAATAATTTGGGACATCTAAGTATGGCATGGAAGAACAGGTAACATTTAATATGAAGAGATCATACTGCAATTGAGTACTAGCCTGTCTACACTTGAGGTTAAATAGATACTCAATTGTCACGTGTTCCAGCTGAGATCCTTCATTACATCTTCTTGGATTTATTTATGACAAAAAGCTTACTAGGATTATGGCTCACATCATCAGATCGCTTGGGCATCACAATTGTATGCAACGGAAATGGTATATTTAATTGAGTCGATTACTGGTGGCTGTCTTGCTCCAGTACCCTGTTGCAGAACCTTCCCACCTACTTGGATCTTCTAAGAAACTGGCCAGACCACATCATTCCACATAGAAGCCAAAGGGAAAAAGAACTGCATAATGTCAGAAGGTTAAAATTAAATGTGAATGTCCAAATTTGGTATCTTAGCAGAAAAAAGTTTTGTGTTCTAATCATGTTACTGATAGGACAGTTATATGTATGACTAGGGATGAAAGGATACTGTCCCTACAGTTGAGAAAAGTGAAAAAATGATTGAGTCCTTTTTAACAGTAGACTTGGCAATGTTGTTCCCTTTTAATATAAATTGTAAATAAAAAATCCAGTCCAAATGGATAGAAAAAACAGTAACCATTATTAAAATCCAGCCTAAGTAAGTGGTAAAAAACAGTAATCACTATAAGATTTTATTATGGCAACACCTTTGTACAAATATGAAGAAATATGTAAAAAAAATCACAGGCCAATTCTTGGATAATTTATTCAAGAAGTAAGTTATGAAAATTCATCAATAAGTAGAATAAATGGGGCAATGCAAAGACAGCTCACCATAGAGTCTGTTTATGCAACTCCAATTTTAATTTAGTCTGTATTGATGGACTCTTATTTCATGTGTTACAGTCATGTTAAAACTAGACACAACATGCAGTGCATCTCTAGTTTTCACAATACAGACATTTGGATGTGACACAGACAGTTGCTCCTTTTGCTTCAAGTGATAAATAGTTCAGCTGTAAAAAGGATCTGAATAGATCTAACAAAAATCAGTGAGTGAATTTAGCAGAGTAACCACATGCATTAAAATTTTTATTTTACTCTCCTGATTTCTACACAGTAATTTGCCTGCAGGAGAAACCATTCTGACACTGTGCTGGGTGTTTTCAGGCCTTTGCAAAGGAGGCTGAGACCTGGTTCCAGGATCAAGTATACTTCAAAGGGAACAGTACCAACTACAACACCTGCCATCAAAAAAGACAGTGGGCCAATCAAAAAACCTGGTCCAAAAGTGTGTAACTTGGGCAAGGTGCTGGTTAAATTCAATGAATAAAGCAGAAGAGTAAAGATTTCAAGGTGAAGTCTCTTTCAGAATTTAGGAGGTGACTCTGGAAAATCTGGTACAGATTTCAAGCTTGTACTGGGATTATGCAGCAGATAGAACTGGCAAGAACTAAGGAAGAGTTATCAAAGCCCCAGAAGGGGCCTACAGAATAAAGCAGAATAATCAGGGGACAAAAACAAAGAGAAAAAGTCTGGCCAAGTCAGCTAAAGGTGGCAGTTAAAAGGTGAGAATAGATAAGGGAAAAAGCAGCAAAGTAAAGGCCAAGGGCTGATCCCATGGCAAATGGCAACAAGAGAGACCTGGAGGTGAATGGTCAGCTGGAAGAAGGCAGGAGTCTACATAGCTGTGTGGATGAATCCCAGGTTTTGGATGGATAAAACCATAAGTCACATCAATCAGCAGGTGTGGGTCTGAAGCTAACAGTGTGTCTATCAGCTGACTCAGGTAAGAATGGCTCAGGTACTGTGCAAGACTGAGCTTGCAGGTAGGGGGCATCAGTAGACCTGACTGTGCCCAGCTAGGGAAAGCCAAAGGCACAGAAGCAAAAAGAGGATGAAGAGACAGGAGTAAATAGAATAAAACTGTATCTGAATTATAATATGTGTACTTGGTATAGACTACAAAGCAAACCCAGAATATGAAAATGTGGATTTATCCAAAAGATAAATCTTTATTTATTTTAACCAAAAAAAGATCCTTAATTATATTAACAATAAATTTAAAACTTCTTAAAGCACAAAATTATAAATATACTATTGTTACAGCAATGTAAAACTAGATACATAGGAAAAGACCATAAGGAAGTAAAACAGGTTATTATAGCTGCTGGGTTTATGAATTTTCATATTTTATCTCCAAAGTTCTATTGTACAATTATATATTACTTATACAACTTAAAAGATAAAAAGTATTAACAATAAGGCTATTAACAATAAACTTACTACTACAAGCATGCTTATTACCTTTTGAATTATTTGATTTAAAGTAATTTTTACTTACAAAATATTTCTTGGATAAAGAGCAAGGTATGTGCATAGGCTGTCACACATTGAAATCCTTATAAAATCTCCTAAAGTTAATAATCCTTATATCTAATTTGTCCATAACTGTAAGGTATAGTTTAACCTAAGGAGATGATTTCAAGTTTTCTTTTAATAAAATTCCCTTTATTTTTAAATACATAAGGAATCTATGCTAACATTGCCTTTTTACAGTAGCAGGAAAAAATTAAATCAAAACCATTGTGGTGTGCTTCCAATGCAAATTATCTGGGAAACAGAGCCAGATATTTGTTTAAAACCCCTCAATGCATAGATACACCATTTAACAACTGCATTCATTAATGTTTAAACTAGAATTATGTGTAAGGTCATATACTCCAAAGGCAGGCCACCTGGTTGTACCAAGGACTATGAAGGCAGACTACCCAGGTCTACCAAGCATTCTAAGGGAAGACTGTCTGCTTTGCCAATAACTAGCTATGTGATTTGTTGCAAGTTTGTTTGTTTCTTTGTTTGTCTGTAACAGAGTCTTGTTCAGTCACCCAGGCTGGAGTGCAGTGGTGCAATCTTGACTCAATGCACCTCCGCCTCCCGAGTTCGGGCAATTCTCCTGCCTCAGCCTCCCAAGTAGCTGGGACCACAGGTGTGCAACACCATGCCTAGGTAATTTTTGTATTTTTAGTAGAGACAGGGTTTCACCAGGTTGGCCAGGCTAGTCTTGAAATCCTGACCTCAGGTGATCCACCCGCCTTGGTCTCCCAAAATGCTGGGATTACAGGTGTGAGGCACTGCACCCTGTCAAGTTTTTGTTTTTGTTTTTGTTTTTGGTCTTCTGTTTGTCTCTATTTCCTTGTGTGATAAATAGGCCTATGAGAGTACTCCTCTTACAGGGTGGTATGAGATGTGTAAAGTGCTTAGACCAGTGCTTGGGACGTTGTAAGCAAGATATAAGCATTTTGAGACTATTTACCATGATTATTATTCAATTCTGTTTTGGCAATGAAATCCAAATTAAATGATAAATCAAATTTCAAAATGTTGCAATATCTGAGAATTGTTTTATTTACCATTTTATAGATTCTACTTATACTATTTTTGTTTTCATCATACAAAATGTTACTTATCAAATTATTATTAGAAAACTCTTCTACACATGAACAGCATTTGACTTAATTACTCCTGATCTTTAGGCAATAACCTTTCTCTAGGGCCACTGCCATTAAGTAAGTCCTATACCTCAGAATCTACTGAAAGAACATTTTGTCAGTGTTTTTTCCAAATGCTGTGCAGTGTGCGATGATCCAATTTGGTTAAATTTTGGATTGCTGGCAATTGTAAGCTCATCTGGAAGTAATTTTTCTCCCTAGATCACTTGTGCTTGAGCTGAGAGAAGAAAAAATGAAGTATTATTGTCACCAAAATTATATGGACTGCCTCTGAAGTCTTGAACTGACTACAGTGTCCTGTATGCACTAGTCACCCAATTCTAAGAATCCAAATAAATAGTCTATCTATTCAGTTCAAATGATATTTTTGACATGCTGCTTTGGTGCTACAATTAAATCTTTTTGGAAAATACATGATTTTTAAAAAGACTTTGGTTGGGTTCATAGTTCACTTTGTTATAGAAGTTTCTGTTCAAAATTAAGCAAGTTAGGCAAGGCTGGCTGGGTGCGGTGGCTTACACTTGTAATCCCAGCACTTTGGGAGGCCGAAGCGGGTCTATCACCAGGTCAGGAGATCCAGACCATCCTGGCCAACATAGTGAAACCCTGTCTCTACTAAAAACACAAAAATTAGCCGGGCATGGTGGTGTGCGCCTGTAGTCCTGGCTGCTCAGGAGGCTGCGGCAGGAGAATCACTTGTAACCGGGAGGCAGAGGTTGCAGTGAGCTGAGATCACGCCATTGCATTCCAGCTTGGGCAACAGAGTGAGACTCTGTCTCCAAAAAAGAAAAAAAAGTTAGGCAAGGCTAAGTAGAGTCCATTTCAAATTTTGTTTCTTGGGTCAAGATTGCTCAGTACATACTTGGCATATTCACTACCATTATGAACATAATTCTGACACTAAAGAGAATTCTCACTCTTAGGCTTCCAATAATACTTATGTGCTCATGGCTCCCATATCTGGACTTCAAACCTAGACTTCTCATCCAACATTCAGATATTCAACTGTCTGTTGGAAACCTTTACTTGGATAGCTTATTGGCAGCTTAAATACAAAAGGTCCAAAACAGAACTCTTCATCTAATTCAGTAAATATGCTCTTCTGCTCAATTTACTGTGGCAGCTGCAGGCCAACCATCCACCAAACCAGAAACCTGAGAGTCATCTCCATTGACTCACTCTCCCTAAATTTCCATTAATAACCTATCAATGACTCCTGTACATTTTACTTCCTAAATATTTCTCAAATATGTCCCAACTTCATTCTTATTCATAACCTGTTACATAGTGAAGCCTGGACTGCTGCAAAGGACACCTAAATAATCTTATTTCTAAGTCTACCTTCCCAACAAGTTTATCCCACATCTAACTACAGAACAATGCATCTCAAATGTCTATCTGGCCACACTCTCCTGCATAAAACCAAATCCCTTAAGTTAGTATGTGAAATGTCAACCTGTGCTGGTCTCTACTTAGCTTTACAAGCTCATCTCCAGACTCATCTATTTCACAATTGGAGCTTCAAGTATAATGAAATGACTATGACTATGGTTCTCATATGATATACACACCAGGTTGCCTTTTATCTCCATGCTACTGCTATCTAATTTGCATGGTATGCCATTATTCCATGCTCCCTTCCCTCAAATCAACCCAACCATTAATTCATCTGCATCATTTAAGAATCAATTGTCATAACCCTTGCAAGAAGGCTTTCCAGGTCCTTCCACTAACATCCAAGTTGGGTGACATATTCTCTTGGGTGTTCCCATAGCTTTGTACTTACTCAACTAGTATATATGAACCCTTATTATCTGTTTTTCAACTAATCAACAAAGATACTGAAGGTAGAACGTTATCTTATTCACTCATTTCTGTAACCTCAATTCTTGGCTCATAACAATATGTTGAGCAAATGAATGCATACACACACACACACACACACACACACACACACATTTTTACATATAATCCTTGGCTCCTTAACTTTGGTCACATTGTCATTTAACAAATTTTGAAATAAACAAAATGAATATAACTTAATACCAGTAAAATATACCCACTTCATTGTAATAGCATTTGCTTGAAAGAATAGAAAAACCTATGAATTTTCCATTTTTTCTGTTCTATTTATTCTTGTTAAACTGTTGATTTTGTCTTCCATTTCAATGATTCTAACATTCTTCAGACTCAACAAATGGGTTCTTAGTTCTTGCATATCAGAACCAAATCCTGTCATTCTCTTCACTCTATAACCTACGCTTCAGACACACCAGACTCTCACCACTGCCCCAAGCACATGTGTCTGTGCCTCTTCCTCTGCATGAAATACCACTCCATCCTATTCTCTGGGGAAACACATACTACCAAAAAACTTCAGGCCTCCTGCTGTGGGTACCCTAGTCATTTTTTCAAGTTTCTACTTTCATGAATCTTTGTATATTATCTCAGTTTAGCATTTCCTTTGTGTTAAAGTAGGTCTCCCATTCAATTCAGTATGCTCTTATTCCCTTTTCCATGCAAAATGCCTGTGACTTAGATGTTTGGTAAGTATTAATTTAGCATATTATAGATTGGTGCCTTTATATTCCTATTCCCATCCAGTGGAACTATCGGAAGGGTTTGTCTTTAGCCACACACACTCTTCTCCTTAAACAAACATTCCTTGTGAAAACTCAATCATCCTCCTAGCTTCATGAAAAATCTTCAAATGTAGATCTCTAGCTTTCACCCGTCACTCAAATTCTAGTCCTCTATTTCCAGTGGTCAATCAGAAGTAACTACTTGGATGCCATGCTATTACTTTAAATCCAGTATACTAATTGATATGGTTTGGCTCTGTGTCCCCCCCACCCAAATCTAACCCTGAATTGTAATCCCTATAATCCCCATGTGTCAAGGGTGGGACCAGGTGGAGGTAACTGGATCATGGGGGCGGTTTCACCCATGCTGTTCTTGTGATAATGAGTGAGTCTCATGAGATCTGATGGTTTTATGAGTATCTGGCATGTCCTCTGCTTGCACTTACTCCTTTCTGACACCCTGTGAAGGAGGTGACTGTTTCCCCTCTGCCTCTAGCTACAATTGATAAGTTTCCTGAGGTCTCCCTAGCAATGTGAAACTGTCAGTCAATTAAACTACTTTCCTCTATAAATTACCCAGTCTTGGGTATTTCTTCATAGCAGTGTGAGAACAGACTAATACACTAATATTGGGCAAATTCATTTTCTTCCCTTTTCAACTTTACCCTCTGCCATATGTAAAGGATAAGTCATGCATTTTTTCTATTTTTTTTTTTTTTGAGATGGAGTCTCACTCTCATCTAGGCCGGAGTGCAGTGGCGTGATCTCGCCTCACTGCAACCTCTGCCTCCCTCCCAGGTTGAAGTGATTCTCCTGCCTCAGCCTCCTGAGTAGCTGGGACTACAGGCGTGCGCCACCAAGCCTGGCTATTTTTTTTTATTTTTGGTAGAGACGGGGTTTCACCAGATTGGTCAGGCTGGTCCCGAACTCCTGACCCGGTGATCCACTTGCCTCGGCCTCCCAAAGTGCTGAGATTACAGGCATGAGCTACCGCACTCAGCCACAAACTTTTTAAAGATGCTAAATTTTGTATTTTCTCCTACCCTCCAACCCTGGATTTTTATCAGCTCAGGCCATTAAAAATTGAGTACCTTCTTAAATAACTTCCCTGTTTTCAACTCCTTTCTAACATATTGTCTTCATGATAATTTTACCAAAATATCCTATGACTAACTCAATCTGTTAAACCCTTAGGGAAACTACCCGGTTCTAAACAAAATGACAATGGAGACTAACGGAGGTTAATCAAAAGGAAAACACTGGGTAACTCTAATCCTCCATATCTTCCAAATTAAGGCCTGCTTAGTGGGTGGAACTCTGGGTTTCTTAGACTTCAGTCTACTACTTATTTCATCATCTAAACTGATGGAGTTACTTTCTGAGAGATGTCTTGGCCCTGCCAGCAGATCCTTATGCAGCTCAAGGATATAAGCCAGACTCTTTACTTTTATAAAACAACACCATCTTTGGCAACTAGAGAATTGGGAGCTATAGCATATGGATCTCCTTTCAGTCAACATAGAATACTGATACTTCAGATATGTGTTAATGACCTGAAGATTATTTTCTCTAATATGTACTAAAATATTTATAGATGAAATGATACAAGATTTGTTTCAAAATAATTCAGTGGAGGGGGGATAAAATGGGACAGGATACAGAAAAAATAAGATTGGTCATAGGTTGATAATTACTGAAGATGAATAATGAGTACATAGAGATTATGATACTTCTATATATTTATGTTTGAAATTTTTACAGTAAAAAGTTTAAATAAATTGGAAATCAAATGCTGTAAATGGCTGTTAGTTTTTACTATGAATAACGAAGCCTTGGCTGATTATTTTCTTTTTTTCTCAACACATCCTTTTTAGTTGTCTAAAATTAGCAAGAATTACTTTAAGAAAGTTATAAAATGTTAAAATATTTTTAAAAAGCTATCTTGTCTGTACATCTTAGGCTTCCTATTAACTCATATGTGAAAGAAATATCTTATTCATTCCTTAGACTCACTGAAACTCATCATTAAGTAAAAAGACCATTAAGCTATGTACCTAACACTATTTTATTCTGGTTCTCAGCAGAATTATTTTTATAAGAAAAAATATTAAGCTAGTCTCACTTTTTACTGATGGATGATCCATAAGCCACCATAATGTAAAACTTATTTTTTTAAATAATTGCTATAAAAATATCCATTAGATTCAATGTCCCTTATAATAAAGATCCACCTAGCAGACTCCTCTTAGAACTTTAGTTTTTAATATGAGATACACATTAGAATCACCAGAGAGATTTTTAAAATCCTAATGCCTAGGCACACCCAAGACCATTTAATGGTCTAGGCACTGGTAGCTTTTAAAGCTGCCAAGGGATACCTATGTGCAGCCAAGGCTGAGAGTCATTGTCTTAGAACTATATAAATTAGTGACAATTAATATTTATTTTCTACTATGGAAATTTTCAAGCATACACAAAAGCTGACAGTATAATATACTCTTATGTACCTGTAACATAACTTCAACATCTATCAATAGTTTTGCCAAGGTTGGTTCACCTATCTCTCCCACTTCATTTTTTTACTTCATTTTTAAAAATTTTTTTTTTGCTGGTATATTTTAAAGCAAATTCCAGAATACCAGATCATTTCATCTTTCAGTACTTTCAGTTTCTAAATATTACTTCTTACCAATCATGGATTTAATTCCTTTTTATTAGACAATGAGAGGCTTTTCTGAGCTTAGTTTTTTCTATTCAAATGGATTAAGTTCCCTTAAATTAGAATTTCTAAAATAGCTGGGTTCTTTATACCTCTGTTATAACTTGGATTTCTTATTTTTGTTTCCATTTTAATAGTTTTCAGTTATACTGTATATGTACATTTTAATGAAAAACAGATCTTTGATTGTATGAGTTTTAAATCTATCCTCATATTACTGTTCTCTCAAGATTATATACAATACCTACTCTGCCCATTATACTCTATATCAAATCCCTCAGCTTGACTTCATTAATAATCTGTATTTTTCCTTCTTATAAAAGTAATGTATTTTTATTATAGGATAATTCAGAAATACAGAAATAGAAAAGAACAACATCAATTATAATTCTACAAATGATATGTAACAATTTGTTCATTTTGAATATCTTACCCCAGTTTTTTTCCTATACATGCAAACATATTTTATACAACTAAGAGTGTACTATGCACACTATTTTCATATATAATTTTTACTTAATATTCTTGTAAGTAAATTTCCAAGTCTTTAAATTTTTACAAACATAATATTTAAGGGCTGTAGAATTAATATTCCACTATATGAATATACTATCATTTACAAAACTGGTCCCTTATAATTGGCCAGTGATGCTACTTGCCAATTATCATACATAATGCTTTATTGATAATTCTAATCATTCCTTTGTCAAGAACCGTGAAGAATCTGAGATTTTGCCCTAATTACAAGCAAGTTAGCCTGCCACAGTGTCCTGGATGCTAGCAGCAGACATAACATTCCTAGGTCAAAGACAAAGGACTTATTACTCAGAACACAGTAAGGGGCATGAGCATCATTTTCATGCCAGTTCCCCTTGGTCTCCAAGGACAACAGAGGTGATGCGGAGGGGCCCAGATGGATGATGCAAAGGGAGTGGGTTTGCATCATAGCTGAGGTACTTTGAGCTCTAAGAAACTCAGATCTTTTATAAGTAGCAGCAAGCAAACTTACCAAACCTTTACTCCAAAGGGAGATACTATCTTTATTATAATGAATAACAAATAAACAGGCTATTTGACCGGAAGGGAGATACTATCTCTATATTCCAATGCGATTTGTTACATAAACCTCCTTGAGTTAGTAGTACAGAACATAAAGACATTTAATGCCCCTCTGCTTGTGAGACACATAGATTCAAGAGACCTATGGAGAACTATCTCCCTACGTTCTTTAGGACAAAAACATACAGTGTGATTACTGAGATTCTTGATATCATATAGTACCAAATTATTTCCTAGAAAGATTGAACTACTTTATATTCACATTTATGATATATGAATGCTTCTGTCTCCCTTTCAAAAGTTTCCATGATTTCAACTTTCCTTAACTTCATCTATCCTACTGTCCTCCCAAAATACAGAGGAAGAACGATACAGTGATAGAGACTAAGGCTGAAAGAGCTGAATTATAGCAGCATCACCATTCACTAGCTGTGAGACCTGGAGGCAGTCACATAACAAATTTTCGTTCCAGTTTCTTCACCTTGAAAGTGAAGATAATAATCACCTTATTAATTAATATAATAATGAAATATGCTGATATATGAAGAGAGCATAGAACAGTGTCTGGCAAATAGTAAATGCTAGGTAACTATAAGCTATTATTATGTCTGGCTACTCCCCTATGTCCATCCCAATCTTACCCATACTTCAAAGCTGAGTCAGATACCACAGCCTCAATAAAGACAGACAACTTCTCCTGCTCTGAAATCCCAATTGTACTCTGTATCTCTGGACCCTTTCCTTATATACTATGTAAAGAGGTCTGAATTGCCCATGTGTCTTTTGTTTCTAATGCTTCAAAACTTTTACCTCTGTGACAGTATTAAAAGGCTTTCCACCATTTACAAAAATTTTTAACTTTCTTGATTCAACTGGTGTCAAAATAATGCTGCCCAAATTCAAATTACTATAAACGAAAATCTTTATATTTTAATTATGTGAAAAACTGAAGTGATTTTTAAAAAAGTAAATCAGTAACTTTCTGTGGGCTGATAAGCAGTCAATGAAAGAGTACTGGACATTTCAATATTTGGATGAAATATTTTTTAACAAAATGTTTCATGTAAGTTATACAACAAAAGAGTCAAAACCATAGACACTCAAACCCCTAGAGCAATAAAAGAATTCACCATGATAAAGGTGGCACCAAATTGATCTAGGACTAAAATTAATGAAATAGAACCCCAAATAATTTATGAAACAAAGTCATTAGACTGGAATAATAAGCAGGTTACAAATACAAGGAAACTTGGAATTTCCTACAATACACACATGTACTTCAAAAAATATCTTCACTGTAGTGGGCATTTTGAAAATCAAAAGTATGGTTATTTTAGACACAAAGTGAAAATCACATTATAATTCTAAAAAATGCACTTTACAATTTCATATGTCCTCAGAGTTTTCAAAGTATTTTCATTACATAACATTAAATTAAATATTACAAAAATCTTATGACATAAAAAGTACAGATTTTTTTGTTCCACTTGCAGAAAAGGAAATTGTAGTTGAGATCCACCATAGCAACATAAAAATACTTTTGTTGTTATAACATAGCAGTATTTAGATTTTTTAAAAGCATGCTAAATATTATTTTAAATATTTTAAATTCCTTAAATGGAATTTAAATAATTTAAATTAAGATTTAAACTATTTTAATATTTTAACATACTACTCTCAATTAAATATGAAACTTCAAATAACTATCTGGATAAAATATTTCTTAAGGGCCAGACATAGTGGCTTACACCTGTAATCTCAACACTCTGGGAGGCTGAGGTGGGTGGATCACTTGAGTCTAGGAGTTTGAGACCAGCCTGGCCAACCTGGAGAAACCCCGAATCTACTAAAAATACAAAAAAAAAAACTGGCCAGGCATAGTGGCACACACCTGTTATCCCAGCTACTCAGGTGGCTGAGGCAAGAGAATTGCTTTAACCTGGGAGCCAGAGTTTGCAGTGAGGCAAGACTGTAGCCACTGCACTCCAGCCAGGGTGACAGAACAAGACTCTGTCTCAAAAAAAAAAAAAAAAGACTTCTTAAAGACTTCTTAAGAAGCTCAACTTAGGAAGCTCACTGCCCCTTTAGAAAGTTATTTTATAAAGAAAAACACAATAGATGAAATTATTTTAAAAATACTAAGATAAATATTTTCACTTGATTCTAATTGCCACCACCTACTAGTAGAGATGCAGAAATTTATGCATACATCAGACCATGTTTCTACCTAATATATATGCCTTACCTAAGATTATGACGAAAGAAGAATCACAGATTTAATGCAGGTAATGGGGTGGGAGGTAACCTAATGCTCCAAATGAAGCCAAATGTAGTTTCTTGCTTCTTCTTAACTCTACCTTCTTTTTTCCCTTCTTTCAGTCAAAAGCCTCATTTTACTTTTGTTTTTGAGTAATATTTTTGCTAGACACAGAATTCTAGGTGGATAGTGACTTTCTTTCAGTGTTTGAAGATGTTGCTTCACTGCCCCTTAAAATGTGTCCTAAGAGAAACCTGTTGCTCTCCTTAACTCTGTTCTTCTAGTGAATGTTTTTATCTTATTTTTAAAATCCAGCTGTTTTTAAAATATTCTCCTCATCGCTGGTGTGAAAAAGAAACCCTAAGGTGGCCCCAGTAACCCATCTCCTTGTATTCGTGCCCTGTGTAATCCCTCTCTGAGTGTGGACAAGAACAGCTCCTTGCTTCTAAACTGTAGAATACAGAAAAGGTGACGAAATGTATGTGATTACATTAAATAAGATTATGTCACCTTGCTATATAAGGAGATTCTCTCCCTTTGCTGGCTTTGAGGATGTAGGCAGACATATTAGAAATGTTCATGTGGCAAGGAAATGAGGGTGGCCTCTGGGAAACACCAAGCCAGAAACTAAAGCCTTTAGTCCAACAGCCCATAAGAAACTATACGCCACTAACAACAATGTAAGCTTGGAAGCAAATTCCCCCCCAACTGACCTTCAGTTAAGACCACATCCCTGAAAAAATCATGATGTTTCTCTAGTAGGTGGGAACAGGTACTATCTCTGGCCTTTTGTGAACAATGGGCACAATTTCCTTTGTTACAGTTTGGATATGGTTTATTTGGCTACGATAAGTTTCACTATGAAATCTGATCTCCAGTGTTGGATGGAGGGTCTGGTGAGAAGTGTTTGGATTGTCTGGCAAATCCTTCATGAAAGGTACCAAGCCACTGACATGCGAGTGAGTTTTCACTCTTAGTTCTCACAAGAACTGGTTGTTGAAAGAGCCTGGCACCTTCCTCCCCTCATTTATCTCACTCTTCTCTCACCATGTAATCTCCATAGTCCAGCTCACTTCACTTTCCACCATGAGTGGAAGCAACCCAAGTCACTCACCAGAAGCATATGTTGGGGGAATACTTCTTGTACTCCCTTCAGAACCAAGACCCAAATAAAACTCTTTTATATGGAAATTACCCAGCCTCAGGTATTCCGTAATTGCAACACTAACAAAGACACCTTCAAATCTTCTCATATGGTTCTTTCTCCAGCATGTATATGTTAATCTGTACTCATCTGAATAATCAAGTAGAATCCTCTACAGACGTCTAGAATTCTCTCTTAGAGCAGCTCTCTTCATTCCAGTATTCTGTCCATTATTTACCCAGATGCTTACCACCATTCTCCTCAAATCAAGAGGTCTGCCAGGCCACTCTGGATTCTTCCTCCTTGCACCAAGGTCTAGAAACTATTTCAAGGATTTAAGCTGGGGATGTCATAGCCCTCCCCCTCATTTGGTTCCCTTCTGTCAGGAATCAGGGTCCTTCGCTGCTAAATGTCCAGTGTCTTGAAAATCATATTTTTAGAGATTTTGTCTATTTTTTGTTTCAGATGGAAATGTAAATTCAGTTCCTGTTACTTCATATTGGTTGGAAGCAGAAGTCTTCCAACAAATACGTTTAACCACTGATACACTTTGGCTGTGTCCCTACCCAAATCTCATCTTGAATTGTAGGTTCTATAATCCCCACATGTTGCAGGAGAGACTTAAGAGGGAGGTAATCAAATCATTGGGGTGGGATTTTCCCATGCTATTCTCATGACAGTGAATAAGTCTCATGAGATCTGATGGTTTTATAAAGGGCAGTTCTCCTGCACACACTCTCTTGCCTGCTGCCATGTAAGATGTGCCTTTACTCTTCCTCCTTCACCTTCAGCCATGATTGTGAGTCCTCCACATCCATGTAGAACTGTGAGTTCATTAAACCCCTTATTCTTCATAAACTACCCAATCTTGAGTATTTCTTCATAGCAATATGAAAATGGTCTAATGAAACCACAGTAGTAAAACCAAACCCAGTGAGGAAATCAGGATAACAAAACAGAATATAAAGGGTATTTGCTGTGACCACATAGATATAATTCAACTTGGTGGGGGAGTAAGAAGTAAAAAAAATTTTGGAGACAGAGTAGACTCATCTGTGACATTAACCATATAATATAGCTGGGAGTCTGTGGAAACCATTTAAAATTTAACAAATCAAGCAAGAGAAGCATAGGCATATTTAAAGAGCATACAGGTTAAAAAATATGAAAGATAATGTCAATTAAAATAAGATGGGAGCAAAAGAATAAAGGACAGGAAAGTGGAGAACACATTAATCTTACCACTCTGTTCATTACTAATAGATACTGCCTCAAGAAATAGAGAACCTAGGTTATCATGTAAAGGTATAAACTATAAAAGTAATCAATAGGGGGGAAAGGCAAATCTTCCTAACATGAAAAAAACTATACTTACACACACAAAAGTCGGCCAAAAAATAAAAACCTTTTACATGCCTATCGCAGAGGAAGTAGAGAATCTAAAACAAGCAGAGTTCCATAAGAGATACAGGGAAAGTTTCTGCCCAAAAAGGGAACCACCATCACCACTATCCCTACCCCCCAAATAAGGCACAAAGCTCACAGGGTATCACAAAGGAGTTCTACCAAATGTTTAAAAGGCAGATAAGTCCATTTCTATTTATTTATTTATTTATTTATTTATTTAGAGACAGAGTCTTGCTCTGTCACCCATGCTGGAGTGCAGTGGTGTGACCTCGGCTCACTGCAACTTCCACCTCCCAGGTTCAAGCAATTCTCCTGCCTCAGCCTCCCAAGTAGTTGGGATCACAGGTGTCCACTATCATGCTTGGCTAGTTTTTGCATTTTTAGTAAAGACAGGGTTTCACCATGTTGACCAGGCTAGTCTTGAACTCCTGACCTCAAGTGATCCACCCACCTCCGCCTCCCAAAGTGTGAGATTACAGGTGTGAGCCACCATGCCCAGCTTAGATAAGTCCATTTCTACTTAAATTGGTATAGTGAATGTGGGGTGATGAGAACTTCAATATTATTTTATTGTTATAAAATAAGTATTACAAGACCAATACACAACAGGATAATCTCACTTATAAGTAGATGCCAAAATCTTAAATAAAATATTATCTTTGGGAGGCCAAGGCAGGTGAATCATGAGGTCAAGAGATCAACACCATCCTGGCCAACACTGTGAAACCCCATCTCTACTAAAAACACAAAAATTAGCTGGGCATGGTGGCGTGCTCCTGTAGTCCCAGCAACTTGGGAGGCTGAGGCAGGAGACTCTCTTGAACCTGGGAGGCAGAGATTGCAGTGAGCCAAGATTGCACCACTTTATTCCAGCCTGGTGACAGAACAAGACTTTGTATAAAAAAAAAAAAAAAAAAAAAAAAAAAGCAATAAAATATTATCGAATAGAATCTAGCAGGAACGAAAACAGAGTAGGACATCATAAACAAGTTATCCTTATCCCAAAGATACAATGGTTCATTATTAATAAAACAATTTGTTTCATCATTTTAATAGCTCTAAGGAGAGAAACAATCACATGATCATGAGAAGTCATCTAACCAAATGTAACAACTACTCATGATTTTTTAAGTGAACAAAATTTTTATTATTAAAATAGGAAGATGAACTTTTTATTTACTCTAATAAACTATATACAGTTGAACTCAAAAGCCAGTATCATACTTGGGAAGAAACATTAAAGTCGGCAACAAGACAAAAAGTCTATTACCACTATAATTCAGCAATTACTAGCCAACAAAATTAGGCAAGTGAAAAAAACCAAAAGTATAAAAACTGGAAAGAAACACATAAAATTATCAATATTTTTAGATAAAATTAGAAAGCTCAACACCATCATCCAAAAAGTCACGTATTACAATTAGAGAATTTGGTAAGCTGACAGAGCACAAAATTAATATGTTATATATATATATATATATATGTATATATGTCAGCATTTAAAGAAAAATTACATAAATAAATATTTTAAATGGACAAGGTCTGAATGAATAAAATGTTAAAGTACTACTGAAGGAATCACAAAGATGACTTGACAAAATGGAAAGCAGTACCATCTCCTTGGACACTGTACTAGCCTGTTCTCACACTACTATAAAGAAATACCCAAGACTGGGTAATTTATAAACAACAGAGGTTTAATTGGCTCACAGTTCCACAGGCTATACATGAAGCATAGCTGGGGAGGCCTCAGGAAACTTACAATCACGGCAGAAGGTGAAGGGGAAGCAGGCACGTCTTACATGGTCAGAGCAGGAGGAAGACAGAGAGTGGTGGGAGGTGCCAGACAATTTTAAACAACCAGATTTCATAAGAATTCCTTCACAAGAACAGCACCAAAGGGGGAAATCCACCTCCATGATACAATCACCTCCCACCAGGATTTGCCTCCAACATTGGTGATTACAATTCCGCATGAGATTTGGGTGAGACATAAATCCAAACCATATCCAGACATGAAGAGTCAACATGTGAAGACATCAATCCTCTTTGAGTTAATTTATTTTGATCCCAATTAAAAAAAAAAAAGGTTGTTTTTGCTTATTTTAAACTAGACAAACTGATCCTAATTTTCATAGCCAAAGACTATGAAAAAAACAGCCAAGTAAACTCTGTGGGGTTGGGGGGTAGTCAATTGGAGATGAAGACTAACCCCACTAGACATTAAAGAATATTTTTAAATCTCAAAAATATAAAGTATAATACTGGCTCAAATGTTAACATGCCTATACAAGGCAAAGTCTAGAAATAGATACAAATGCATACAAGGAGTTGGCATATGGTAAAGGTAGCCTTTCAAATCAGAGATGAACAACTCAATTGAGTTGTTGAGTCAACTTGGTAGACAGCTGGAGGAAAAACAAACTGGGATCTAAGCCGGCATACACCAGAGCAAATTTCAAATTATCCAAATGTTTCAATGTTAAAAATATAACCAAAGAAGTACTAAAAGGATTAATGTGCCCTAAGAAATCAGTTGCATATATGTCATAGCTTGCTATCCAGTGCAAATGAGTGAGCCACAAATGTGAACAATATAAGCAATTTTCAATTTTCTAGTAGCCAATGAAATTTTCTAGTAGTCATTGAAAAATAAAACTGAAACAGGAAATATTATAATTCTAACATTATCAACATAATATAAAATTTTTTTAAAATTCTTCATTTGAAATAAATATTTTAAATTTAGGATATATTTTACAATTATAATACATCTAGTTCAGACTAGCCCATTTCAAGTACCCAATAACCACATACTAATCAGCACAGTCCTAAGAAGGGCAGACTAAGCTCCACAAAGGTAGGAAACAGGGCTGTGTTTTTCACCACTGTTTGCCCAGCACCTGCACAGTTCCTGGATATATTTTTGTGAGAGCGAGAAGTGGGGAATAAAAATACATCCTATTTGAGAAAGCCATTTCCTACATTAGAAGCCTAGGGTTCAAGTTTTGACTCTAAAATTTCCTAGTAGGTAACTTGGGCAAATCACTTTTCTGAACTTGATCCATAAAAGGAGATTGGTCATGTCTATCCACCATTTTGGTTGCTATGAGGATCAAATGAGATCACACAAACATAAGCATTCAGTGAGGCACTTTATAAATGTTACCCATCATTACTAATATAAAGAGCTCTGTCTCTGTGATCACTATTTCCAGAGGATGCTATCTTTCTGTTTTGATTAGTATAGTCCATCTATCTTTTGCCCGTGAAAATGCAGGTTGACACTGTATCATATTGGTCCATGCTCCATCCCTGGAAGACTGTTACTTTGGTTTGTAAATTTGTGCTCAATACCTCATTCTCTATTTCAGCTGCTTCCAAATGGAAACCTCTCTCTCTTAACTTGACAAAGGGAGGTTTTCCCCAGGCATCTCATACTCCTGTATCCTGTTAGGCTTCATATGATCTGCAGAAACTACCCTATAGGATAATGCTATTTACCCACTCAGGTAGGCCAGGAACTAGTTACAGTGAAAGCCAGAAAAGAAATTCCAAGATGTTCCTCAGAAAGATTTAGAGAAAGTAAAAAGGGCTGGATACTAGAAATAAGAAATTGAAGCTAGAAGGAAACGAGTCACTAAGGAGCTTCTTTTCAGGAAGCTGGATCCAGGCTTGTTGCATTTTCAGTGTTGACCTGCTTTATACCAAAAGGTTAACATTCCATTCTCATCTCTCCTGTTTCCTTATTTGTAATTTCTGACTGCCTGGTAAAAATAAGAGTCAGAGAAACTTGTTACTTTCCCATAAAGCTTTTTATATTTAAGTCAATAAAGCTAGCATTTTGAGTATGTGAGTTAAAAAATAGGAATACTTACATATAGTCAAGTCTTTCAGATTACTCTCAACTACAATTGAGTCCCTGAGCTAAATTAGAAACCTCCTTGATTGAGGTCACTTAGCAAGAGTACCTGTGTAATTTCTCAGTGAAACTATTCTCTCATCTGCAGATGAAACAGGATATTCCTTTACTGACAGTAGAGTAGAAGGAGCAGAAACCAGAAAAACTGGGTTTTTCTTCTGCGTACCACTGAAAAGTGGCCCAATTTTGCATAAATAACTTAATTCTCTCAGTATATTTCCACATGTTAATTGAATATAATTATGGTTTGCTTGCTCAGTTGTTTTGAAAATATTAACTGCCACTTTGTAAACAGGCTAGAACATTGAATGTCAAACCTCCAAATATTTTCATGTTTAACTTTGATTTTCTAATGGGATTTAGATATATTTTTCCATACCAGGTGCATGAAACAATTAAGCCCAATGTTCCTAAAACTAGCTAATAGTAAAAACATGAACCATCCTTCTACTCTGCGCATATATGAGCACAGAGGAAATTGGTTCTGAACGTCTTCATGAGTTGGAGCTAGGATACTGAGCTCACCTCAAAGGTAAAGTAGTCCTGATGCAAAGAGAAAGGCCTAAGATCCACTAGACAAGAGTTGCCTACAAGACTCAAGAAGTACAGATAGGTAACAGCTACTTAGTTTTCCACATTTATTGAAAGGGTTAAATTTTAATAAATAAAGGTCTCCATGCTGCTTCTGCAACTTGCATACAGGTTTCTTCCTGGATAAAATTCCTAAGATGGACATAGTACTTAAGTTTCCTGTGAAGGAAGTCTTTGTTTCTACAAGTCCTTAAGAATAATTTTAAAGTAAGAAGAATAATGTCACATGGACTTTTGTAGTTTTTTCTTGTAAAGGTGTAGCCCTATGTTTCTTCAGGAAAATAATTTCTCTTACTGTTCTCATTCACAAGAACTGTAACATTCCCAGTGTTTGCCTAGAGGAGCATAAAGTTAGGAATATTACTCAATAGATTTATTCCTATGAATATGAAAACATATAGTGGAACAAAGAGAAAAAACAGGGTAATCATAAGGCCACAGGTAAATGACCATATCTAAGTCAGAATTCCTTAAGGGAAGCCAAAAATGCACTGAAAGCTCATTGTTTCATTTTTTTCTTTACTTTTTTTTTCCTCTTCAGTTAAAAGATATGTAATTTGATTGATGGTATTTTTTCCACATTGGTGACATTTTAAATGGAAACCAAGATTTTTTGGGGGTGGTTGTAATAGCTTGATGAAATCTTTCACATGTGCCAAAATGTTTCATTAGTGTAAGTCAGCCAAATAATCTTCTTGCTTTGTAAAAATATTTCTCTTTTAGAAAATGCTTTCTGAACTGTTAAAAAATTATTCAGAGTTTAGCTACCAATATATGAATTATACTAACATTTTATCCCTATTTCCTCAAAGCAAACAGTAAAGATGGTATGATTTTCCTGAGGCTAAATAGGAAGTTCTCAAAAATTTTGTGTCAAATAATTACTATTTTTAAATCAAATAATTTTAGGTTTGATCAAGTTGATGTGTTTCACATTTCTAAAAAAAACTGCTTTTACCTTTGTTAAGAGCCAGGTGGCTGTTGCCTTTAAGTTTGCTGTATTTAGGTCCTGTTGGCCAATGATTAGCATGAATTCTCTTTTAGTCTATATTTCGGTTTTTCTAGTTGAAGTGAAGAGGTAGCTCATGCATGAACTGTTTGATCTACTAATCAAACAATAAATATGTGATAAAAGTAGAAAAATTGTCTTTCATTCAACAGAAAATTACATATTTACCATTAAAACAGAAAACTACAGTGATGCACTGGAGGTGACAAATGGGGGAACCTTAACTAAATTAAAGAGAAATTTCCATAACAGATTCACTAGTAATGCTGATTTAATAATGATTTCCTGTCACGAGCTATATTTATCATATACCACCTCTCTGACATGACATTGTATTTAATGTTTTTGAGAGCCATGTTTTAATCAGATTAAACTCAAGGAAACAGATAGGTATCTGTTTGGCTCTTTGCTTTAGCTTCTGTTCCTTATTTAGTCATAAGACTATTACTGCTGGAATCTTTATAAACACATTTGCTGGGATTGCAACAGGAGTGCAGCTTATGTTGTGAGGTCAGAAAAATGTGTGCCAGTGGTTTTCATGATCTATGCACAGAGTGCATTACAGAACTATATAATAAATTAAAGACAACTAATGCAAAATGTGTTCCTTACCCCACAGGCTTAAGCATCTAAAAATACAATTTATTTTTAGACTCAAAAAATAGTTTCTTAGGAACTAAGTAACGAAGAAGAATGTTCAAAGAAAAGTTGGTACAATATTATTCATTATTCAAAGGTATTTACATAAAACTAAAATCTCTAATAAGCTCAATGTTCTTAAAACTAATTTAACTAGTAAGGAATAATAATTTTAATAACTTGGCTGGGCACGGTGGCTCACCCCTGTAATCCCAGCACTTTGGGAGGTTGAGGGCAGATCACTTTGAGCCCAGGAGTTCAAGACCAACCTGAGCAACATGGTGAAGCTTCATCTCTACTAAAAATACAAAAATTAGCTGGGTGTGGTGGCACATGCCTGTAGTCTCAGTTACCTGGGAGGCTGAGGAAAGAGGATCACCTGAGCCCAGGAGACAGAGGCTACAGTGAGCTTAGATTGTGCCACTGCATCCTAGCTTGGGCAACAGAGCAAGAACCTATCTCAAAAATGAAATATATATATATATATAAACAAAAAGTAATCTATATAACAGTTATCACACTACATTACGTAAGATGCAAAATTCTAATGGAATCATGAACATATCAAGTTAAATAATGAAGAGCTCTGTGGGCCAAATTTCCCCTCCTTCAAATTCAGACTCTGAAAAAAGTGCTCTGTGGCCCAAGATATCCCATGGCAGATAAGCTAGTAACAATCCAAAAGTGCCAAACTTAGCATTACATAAAGGTTAAGTAATATATTAAAATTCAGTAAGTGTTAAAAGTGGAAATTAGAAAATAAAAGATAATTTAACAAAAAAAAAATTAAAAACTGGCCTTTAACATTCTAGTCCATAGCACATGAAAAATGTTCTCAGACTTAAATTGACTACACAGTACATGCAACATGCAAAACCATTTTAGTGTAGATATAAGAATACATATTTTTTCTCCATATAAATTGTCTACCTTTTCTTAAAACAGATAATTATACAACAATTTCCTCCGTAAGTATATGACTTAAAAACTTCCTCTTTAGAATACCTTAAAAGTGGCTGGGTGCTGTGGCTCATGCCTGTAATCCCCATACTTAGGGAGGCTGAGGTGGGCAGATCACCTCAGGTCAAGACTGCGAGACCAGCCTGGCCAACATGGTAAAACTCCATCTCTACTAAAAAGAAAAAAGAAATTAGCCAGGCGTGGTGGTGCACATCTGTAATCCCACCTACTTGGGAGGTAGAGGGAGGAGAATTGCTTGAACCAGGGAGGCAGAGGTTGCAGTGAGTCGAGATTGTGCCATTGCACTCCAGCCTGGACAACAAAGTGAGACTACATCTCAAAAAAAACAGAATACCTTAAAAGTGCTACAGGGCATGCCTGGTAGGCACTGATTAGTTAGTAGGTTGTAATCAACTGAACTAGTACTAAAGACTATTGAGTGGCATCCACAGCAAGTTATCAGGTACATTTTTATTAAATATATATATTACATGAGAAAAGGAGAATATTCTTCAATTATCCATACACAAGAATAGGAAATATCTGAAACTATTATTAAGCAATACTTTAAAAGATTTCTACAGAAGGTTTTCTTGTAAGCACTATAATACCATATCTGAGTCTAAGAAGCCTAAGAAAAATTAGTCCCTCTTATTGGTGAGATTCATTTTAATATTTCTGAGTTCACATGTAGTTTGAGCCTAAACTTTTTGGTTAATATTGATAAAATATTTTACTAACAATTTAGAGGTTGAGTTTCAGGTGAGCAGAATAAATACACTATGTTTATAAGCCCAAGATATACTTTTAAACCAACTTTTAAAATTTCACTGGATCTTTCAACATTTGTTTGAAATCCTTACAAGATATTCATCTATTTGTGGCATCATATAGGTCTGTCTCCCCATCTGTCTATGTTTTTCATGAAGACTAGTATCTGGCACATGTTTTTTTTTTTTTCATCCCAACTTTAGTAGCTATTCATTGGCCTACTACTATGCCATTTCTATAATGCTTGTCCGACAGTTTTCATCAATCATTTTTTAATAAAATACAAGCTTTTTTTTTTTACAGGACAAGGGGACACGTAATCAATGTATTTAATTTCATTCTAACTAAATTTCATTCTATATGGCTAGAAATTTAATGTCATCAAAATCTATTATTGTCACAATAAATAATCACATTACAGCATAACACTAAAATCCATAGGGCTGAATTTTTTAACAGCAACACATATATGGTTATTCATCTTGCCTTTTAGGCTTATCTTCCCAAAAGTAACTTTCTTACATTACATGGCCAGATTTGTTAAGGAATTCACATCCTGCATGTGCGGACATCTTGAAGAATCCTTTTTTAACAGGATATCCTGACAACACCTCCCCACCCCCAACCAACTTGGTAGCCTGACTCCAGCACAGACTCATCTGGTTTGACTAAAATCATTGCATTACTTGGCAGTGGTTTCTTCATACGTGGCGCTTAGAGCTCATTGAAGCTCAAACAGTACAGGAAATGCAAATCATGCAAACCACCCTCATGATGGCTACGTACAGTGGCGTGATTGAACAGCAATACGCACGGCTCGTGGGCTGACCACATGAAAGGAGACATTTAAAGACCAGATGAGCGAAAGCTGGGATAAGTTAGAGAGTATGTGTGAGCTTCAAAGCTGGGAGAATAGCATCCTTATTTAAAATAGGAGGGTTTTTTTATTATTATTTTTTATTAATAACACCTGCCTAAGTTCTTTACATTGAAGGAAGTACATGGAGGTAGAGTAAGTTAAACATGCACTGCACTGAATATAACTGGGCCAATCCTTCTTTTTTTTTAATAGCCAGGTATGATAGAAGAGTGGAATACTTTCCACCTATATTTTTTTCACAAGATTTTCTACAAGTGTTAACAATTATGAGAAACATTTTCTTTTAGTGAGCTTAAAAACAGATAATCTAGCAAATGCTACATTATTTGCTCATAATTCCTTAAGTGTCAGTCTCATTGCCACATGTTAATAAAATTAGTTCCTCCAACTAAAAAAAATAAGGAGCTATAATTCCAAAGAAATATGGAATTTGCTATTAAAAGAATATTTGAACAAGGTTAATACAGTAATGAGAGCAGAAAAATGACTGTAGGAAGTTTTCCTTTTCCTTTTTGGAAATGATTTTTTTAGATGTTTCTAATTTGCCACCAATTAAATAAAATGTGACTGCTAAGGGACTAAATATAATAAATTAACCAAAAGAACCATTCAATTTTATGTTTTCTTAGCACTTAAAATTATTTTCCAACTCCCTTTAAATATTATTTCATTTGCATACAGGCATAAGGGCATCAGGAATTCTATTAAAGCACTGGCTCCCTTAACTCCTTATACCTATTATAGTTAGAAACTTAAATAAGTAAATGAAAATATTAGAGTTTAAATAAAGGAGGGGAAATTCTAACGCTCTAGATGGGGAATCAGAAAACTTAACCATAAATAGCCATATGATACTGGACTTATCACTCTGAAACTTGGCTTTTTCATCTGTAAGAAAGGTGCTATTACCAAGCTCTTACCATCTTTCCTGATCACTTCTTAGCTTAATTTGAAAGATCAAATGATATAGTATGTGAGAAAATTATACAGCGTTATACAGATGTAAAAAATATTGCACTATTTCTGAGGCACGCACATTGTGCCAGCCACTATGTCAGGCTCCAAAAATACATGATCTCATTTGGTTTAACTTCACCTTCACAATAATACTGTAAGGTAGGTATTATTAGTCTCATTTTAAGAGACAAGAAAACGGAAGCTCAGAAAAGTTAAGCAATTTCTCCAAAATCTTAAAGCTACTAAATGGCAACAATGAGGGCAAATACATTAGGCCATACAAGGATCTTATTCATATGTTTCATAGCCATCTACTGGGGGTCTGCATAACTCTTAATAGTTATGATTTTAACAGCAACTCAATGTGCCCTTCTACAAGGTAGAATTAGGTAATGCAGAAGTTCTCTAACATTGCATTAGACGCACCAGCTAGAAAGTTGAGGCACTTGTTATTTTGAATTAACTCATATTAATTCATCAAGGCCTGCCTGCCT